>CAUYQG010111483.1:0-12667 GCA_963574415.1 Tarsius wallacei | reverse complement strand
ATTTTAATCTTCGTACACTTTAGAAAGATTCAGTCAAATGAATTGATCCATCACCTCACCAACCTAGCTTTTTTGTTTTGAAAACCTTAAAAAGCTATTTTTTTAGCAATTTGAAATATGCAGTACATTATTTTATTTATGGATTTAGGTATGTATGTATGTATTTATTTATTTTGAGTTGGAGCGTCACTCTGTTGCCCAGACTGGAGTGCAGTGGCACACTCACGGCCACCCCAATGTTGACCTGCTGGGCTCCGGCGATCCTTCTGCCTCAACCTTCCAAGTAGCCGGAACTACAGGCGTGTGCTACCCCAGCCAGCTAATTTTTTTATTTATTGTAGAGCCGAGGTCTCGCCAAGTTGCCCGGGCTGGTGTCAAACCCGCAGGCTCAGGCAATCCACTCATCTCGGCCTCCCAAAGTGCTGGGATTACAGGTTGAGCCACCGAGCCCAGCCTGCAATACATTATTATTAACTGTGGCCAGTGTGCAGCACAATACAGCTCTAAGACTAACTCCTGCAGTCTAACTGAAACTTTGTACCTTTGTACCCCAGCCTCTGGTAACCACATCTCTATTCTGTTTCTGTGAGTTCAACTTTTTCAGATTCCACGTATAAGTGAGACCACATAGTATGTATTGTCTTTTGTGCCTGGTTAATTCACTTAGCATAGTGTTCTCCAGATCCTCCATGTTGTCTCAGTGATAGAATTTTTATTTTTGAAGGCTGCATAGTATTCCGTTGTGTATATATACCATTCTCTGTATCCATTCATCCATTGATGGACACTTAAATTGTTTCCATATACGGCCATTATGAATAATGCTGAAATGAACTTGGGGGCATGGATATTTCTTCAACATGCTGATTTCTTTCTTCCTTTCTTTTTTTTTTTTTTTGAGTTGGAGTCTCACTCTGTCACCCAGGCTGGAGTGCAGTGGTACACTCACGGCCACCTCAGCATCGACCTGCTGGTCTCTGGCGATCCTTCCGCCTCAGCCTTCCAAGGAGCTGGAACTACAGGAGTGTGCTACAACGCCAAGCTACTTTTTTAGTTATTGTAGAGATGAGGTCTTGCCAAGTGGCCCAGGCTGGTCTCGAACCCACAGGCTCAGGCAATCTACTCGCCTCTGCCTCCCAAAGAGCTGGGATTACAGGCTGAGCCACCAAGCCCGGTCCATACTGATTTCAATTATTTTGGATATATACCCAGAATTTGGATTGTTGGATCATATGGTAATTCTATTTTCATTTTCTTGAGGAACTGCCATACTACTTTCCAAAATGACTGTACCAATTTATATTTCTACCAACAGTACGCAAGGGTTTCTTTTCTCCACATCCTCGCCAACACCTGTTGTCATTGGTCTTTTTAATAATAACCATTCTAATATGCATCAGGTGATGTCTGGTTATGGTTTTAATTTGCATTTCCCCAACGATTAGAGATGTTGAGCATTTTTTCAGATATCTGCTGGCCATTTGTATGTCTTTGAGAAATTTCTGTCCAGATCCTTTGCTCTTTTAAAAAATTGTGTCGTGTGTTTTCTTGCTGTTAAGCCGTTTGAGTTCCTTATATGCTTGGGGTATTGGCCCTTAACAGAGGCATGGCTTGCCTCCGTTCTGGGAGTTGCTCCCTTTGCTGTGCAGAAACTTTTTAGTTTGATGCAATCCCATTTCTCTCTTTTTCCTTTGTTGCCTGTGCTTCTGGGGTCCTATTCAAGAAATCATGACCCAGACCAATATCATAGAGCTCTTTCCCAATGTTTTCCTCTACCAGCTTTATAGTTTCCGGTCTTACATTTAAGTCTTTCATCCATTTGAGTTGATTTTCGTACATGGTTAATTTTTGACTTAAGGGTCTAATTTCATTCTGTAGGTGAATATCTAGTTTTCCTAACATCATTTATTGAAGACTGGTCTTTCCTTACTGTGTGTTCTCTTGACACTTTGGTTGCAAATCAAATGACCATAATAATTGGGTTTATTTCTGATCTTTCTATCCTGTTCCATTGATTAATGTGTCCATTCTTATGCCAGTGCCATACTGTTTTGATTACAATAGCTCTATCATTTATTTTGAAATCAGGAAGTGCGATGCTTCCAGCTTTTTCTCCTCCTCCTCCTCCTCCTCCTTCCCTCCTTCTTTCTTCTTCTTCTTCTTCTTCTTCTTCTTCTTCGTCTTCGTCTTCGTCTTCGTCTTCTTCCTGTTGAAGATTGCTTTGGCTATTCAGTGTCTTTCTTGGTTCCATACAAATTTTAGGATTTTATATACATTGCAATGACTCTGTAGATTACTTTGGGTAGTATGGACATTTTAACAATATTCATTTTTTCCAGTCCATGAACATTGGATATCTTTTCATTTATGTGTGTCTTCCTCAATGTATTTTATCAATGTCTTGTTTTCAGTGTACAGATCTTTCACCTGCATAGCTAAATTTACTCCTAAGTATTTTTAGATGGTATTATAAATGGGATTGTTTTCATAATTTCTTCTTCAGATAGTTTCATTGTTAGTGTATAGAAATTCTGCTGACTTTTGTGTGTGCATTTTGTAGCCAGCAACTTATGGAATTTACCCATTTTCACAGTTTTTGGTGGAGTCTTTAGGGTTTTCTATATATCAAATAATGTCATCAGCAAACAGAGACAATTTCACTTCTTTCTTTCATATTTGGGTGCCTTTTATTTCTTTTAGGACTTCTAATACTATGTTAAACAGAAGTGGTATGAGTGGGCATCCTTGCCTTGTTCCTTATCCCTAGGAAAAGCGTTCAGCTTTTCACCGTTGAGTATAATGTTAACTGTGGATTTGTCATATATGGCCTTTCTTGTGTTGAGACACATTCCTTTGAGACCTAAGTTCTTGAGTGTAAAGAATGGTGGACTCCACGGTTGCTGGAATAGTCTGAGTGTGCTTCATGAATGCTGAAGATGGTGAACATGTTCTGGGTCTGCACAGGTAGGCAGAATCCGGATGGAACAAAAACAGTGAAGGGAATCAATGGGAGCCACAGACTGTAGGCAAATCCGTGCAGGAACATAAACTATTTCAGTTAGAGGAGACAGCTAAAGTGGAGAGCAAGGGGAGGAAATGTTTATTAAGGAGGAGATTTAGGACCTTGGGTGCTCAAGCACCAAGCTAAAGAGTTTAACTTTCATTCAATAGTGTGATAAGCTAGAGAGTGATGTAGCAAAAGCGGCATGCAAGGAAGGCTATAAGCTCTCAGACGGCAGAGATTTGTTCAGATTCACTTATACTGATGACATCCAATAGAATAAACTGGAGATGAACCATTCAATTCATGATGATTGAAGCAAAGCACACAGGACTTGTTTCCGAGACGGTGGTCACTTGGGCAGACAAAGCAAAACTTGTTTTTCTTTGATGTGACTCTTTGTTTATCTTCAAGCACTCAACCTCAAAAGCTCTTATATGCTTCAACTCCCCAAAAGAGAATAAGCCTTAGAGTCAAACAGATTTGGTTCAAAACTCAGTTCTACACTCCAGGCCTTAGTCTTCGTGTCTGTAAAATGGGCTCCTATGTAAAACACAGGGCCACAAGGAAGATCAAACACAATGATCCATGTAGAATGCCTACTCAGGTCCTAGCTCAGGGCAAATGCTCCATGACACTCACTTCCCTTCTCTTCCTGTCCCTTGCAGAGCTAAAGTATGTATGAGCTTTCCCCAGTCTTCGTTGTTGTTTAAAATGATTAAAGATTCACAGGAAGCTGCAAAAATAGTAAAGAGAGATCCCTGATCCTTCACACAGTAGCCTTTATTTTATTTTATTCTGAAAGCAGGAGTTATTGAGAGGACAGAAAAGCTCCCACAGTGGGAGGGGACCCGAAGGGGTTGCCCCGCAGTAACCTTTAGAGATTGACTTCTATCAGCATAAACCCTGAGATACATCCAAATTGTTGCGTGTATTAATCATTTCTTTTCTTTTTCTTCTCCTCCTCCTCCTTCTCTTCTTCTTTTTCTTCTTCCTAATCCACAATATGGATATACCACAGTTTTGTTTTGTTTTTAGCCATTCACCCACTGAAAAACATTTGGACACTTTCCAATTTTTGCCTATTGCAAATAGAACTGCCATGAACTTTCGTGTAGGGATTTTTGTGCAAGCATACGCCTTTATTTCTCTGGGATAAATGCCCAGGTGTGCAATTACCAGGATCACGTGGTAAGCATATGTTTGTTTAGTGGGTTTTTTTTTTTTTTCCTTTTTCTTTCTTTATTTCTTTTTAGTCAGAGTCTCACTCTGTTACCTAGCCTGGAGAGCCTCAAGTCCTGGACTGAACCAATCCTCTGGCCTCAACCTTTCAAGTAGCTGGGAATACAGGCATGTACCACCACAGTGGCTAATTTTTATTATTTTTTTTTGTAAAGATGAGGTCTCGCTATGTTACCTAAGCTAGTCTCAAACTCCTGGCCTCAAGGAATCCTCCTGCCTTGGCCTCCCAAAGTGCTGGGATTACAGGTGTGAGCCACTGTACCTGGCCATGTTTAATTTTTTAAGAAGCTGTCCACTTATTTTTCAGAGTAGCTGAATCATTTTATATTCCCACGAGCAGTGTTATGAGAGATATAGTTTCTCCACACCTTTGCTAGTATTTGGTATTGCCACTATTTTTATTTTAGCTATTTTAATAGAGATGAAGTGATACCTCACCATGATTTAAATTTCCATTTCCCTGATGACTAACGATGAACATCTTTTCATGTACCTGTTTGCTATCCATATATCATCTTGGGTGAAATGTCTGTTCATATCTTTTGCCCATTTCCTAACTGGATTCTTTTTTTTTTTTTAACTGTTGAGTTTCAGAGTTCCTTATATATTCTAAATATAAACTTTTGTTAGATATAGTTAGCAACTATCTTCTCCTTGTCTGTAAACTGCCTTTTCGTCCTCTTAGCAGGATTTTTTCTTTATTGATTGATTACTTTTATGGATTTTTTTAATGGATTATACTTTTGGTGTCAAGTCTACGAACTTCTTACTTAGTCCTAGGTCCTGAAAATTTTCTCCTGTTTTTATTTTTTTAAAGTTTATATTAAATCTATGATTTATTTTAAGTCAATTTTTGTATAAAATGTGAGGTTTAGGTCATCACTCATATTTTTAATCTATGGATGTACAATTGTCCCAGCAACATTTGTTGAAAAGATTATTTTCCTCCATTGAATTGCTTTTGCACTTTTGACAAAATTCAGTCGGGCATATTTGTGTTGGTCTGTTTCTGAGTTCTCTATTCTGTCCCTCTCTATTCATCCACTAAGATCAAACTGTCTGATTACTCTATTAGTAGGTGTTCACATCAAGTAAAGTGATTCCTCCCACTTTCTTCTCTTTTTTTTCCCTCAAAGTTTAAAGCAAAGCTTATAAGAGAAAGAAGGGAGAAGAGAAAGGGAGACATGCCAGAGCTGGGCGAAAGAAAACGCCACTTTATTCTTCTGAACTGAATGGATTTTAATACAATATTTACTCTGGATTTCACTTTAGGCTGAGACCAAGCAGGGACTTTCCTTCTTTCTTTCTTTTTTTTTTTTTTTTTGAGTTGGAGTGTCACTCTGTCGCCCAGACTAGAGTGCAGTGGCACACTCCTGGCCACCACAGCCTCACCTCCTGGGCTCCAGCGATCCTCCCGCCTCAGCCTTCCAAGTAGCCAGAACTATAGGCACGCGCTACCATGCCTGGTTAGTTTTTCATTTCTTATAGAGACGAGGTCTCGCCAAGTTGCCCGGGTGGGTCTCGAATCCTCGGCTCAGGCAATTCACTCGCCTCAGCCTCCCAAAGTGCTGGGATGACAGGCTGAGCCACCGAGCCTGGCCAAGCAGGGAATTTCAACCTAAATTGAGGGGAAATTTTCTAGGACTCTGGAAGAAGGTGTGTTTTTCACAAAAACGGGTGGACCCATTTTCTCTCTTTTTCTTTGTGGTAAAATATACAAATATAAAATTTACCATTTTGGCTGCTTTAAGTGACTAATCCATTGGCATTAAGTTATATACTACACATTGTTGCACGACACCATTCTACTCTCTGTCTCTATGAGTGCGACTGCTTTGAGTAACTCATATACGTGGAATCATACAGTTTTTGTCTTGTGCCTGACTTCATTTAGCATGATGTCAGGATCATCCATATTGTACCCTGTGTCAGAATGCCATTCTTTTTTAAGACTGAATAATAGCCCACTGTATGTTTAGGCCACATTTTGTTTATCCACTCATCTGTTGATGGACACTGGGGTAGATTCCATCCTTTGGCCATTGTGAATAGTGCTGTTATGGACGGGGGGTGCTCAGATATCTCTCTGGGCCCCTGCCTTTTCCTTTGGATGCACGCCTAGAAGTGCACCATTCTCTCTGATGGCAGACTCTGGAGGGACCCCAGGGGCCATCGACAAGTGGGTCCACTGGGCCACTAGGGGGAGCTCCCCACCCTGGGATTTGGTGGGGTCCTTGGCTTTCCTCGGGATTCCCAGCTTGGAGTCTAGAAAGGAAATGCCAAGACTAAAGTGATGGGAACAGCAGCTGCCCCCTCCCCCCAAGCTTTCAGAGGCCATTTCTCGTGGGTTTTGCCCTTCACAGCCTTAAGACTTTTGTTCCTTGGAGTTCCGGGCACCACCTGGAAATTGCTTTATTAAAAGCAACACCTCTCTGGCCCCCAGGGGTGAGAAATGGGGGTAAGAATCAAAGGACGGCCCTTTCCTCAACTTTTAGTTTGGGGAAAATTGGTTTCCTGCCTCACTGTGAGCTTGAGCAGATTATATATTAAAAGCACTTCACCTTACACATTTCTCTCAAGTTTTCCAGCCAACTCTTCCTCTTCCATTATTTATAGAATTAGGGCCAGGGTAGATTTCCTGTCCCGCGTAATTGTACGATGGTAGAAATCTGAAAAGTTGGAATGAAGAGCCATTTTTTTCCCAGTCTACGGTGGTTTGGAGCAGGGCATGGCCTACCAGCAGCAGGAATTCTCCCAAGTTTCTCTCTAGACAGCTCGTCCACAAGTGAGTGTGAGGCCTGACCTGGCACCTGCTAGCTGGGTGACTGTGGGGCTAACTTGAACCCGCTAAGCCTCAGGTTTTTCATTTGTTAAATGGGACGATAATGGAGCCAACTTCATAGCCTTGTTGTAAGTAGTGAATTCCTTAGTGACGGAGTAGCCAGGGTAGACTAGGAAAACTGTAGGGCTGTATAAAAGCTCCAAGTTCATTAATATCTGCCCCAGCTGGTGCAGAGCCATGTATGCAAGCCAGCGGCCTAGCTGAAAGAAACTTCACACCTACCTGTTAGGCCCTTGTCGGATACACCTGCAGCATTGCAGCCCAGGATGCTTACCAGGGGACCACCAAGGTGGGACCTAGCTTAGAGACCCCTGGAGCGTGCGCATCAATAGCCGAGGTTGCCCTAAGATCACCTTAACCCACTTTTACCTTCATTGAAATGCTATTAACACTCCCATCTTAGGCCAGACACCATGACGATGGCCACCGGTATGACCCTCTAGGCCTAAAACGCCCCCACCGGACATAAAGGAGGAATAACAGAAACCTGGCCCCAAGACCACCGATTTCTAGGAAAAACCCGCCCCTAAGTCCACTACTCAGTACCCCTAAGAATAAAAGTTATGGCTCAACAATAATTGGGGGCAGAGGTAGCAACTTTTGGTTGGCTGTTTCCACCTGTTCTCCTTGCTTGAGGGTGGGCTCTCCTTTGCTTATCTCACGTCTTCGTGTGTCTGTGAATTCATTCCAAACGGACACGAGAACCGTCGTTGGCCCATGTCACACTGGCTGAAGCACCCCTTCTCCCACTAACACTGAGTACCCCGCAAACTCTCAATTAGAATCAGTTATGATGATGATTTTCCCGAGGCTATTACGATTCTCCTGCAGAAGTTAGTCCTGGATGCAGGCAGCTGTCTCTCTACACACTTCCTCACGCCACACGCCAATGTAGAATGTGTAAGTCAAACACTTATAGCTTACAGTACAACTGACAAAACACCTGCATTTAGAAATTATCCTGCCGGGTACGGTGGCTCACGCCTGTAATCCCAGCAAGAGGATTGCCTGAACCCAGGGGTTCGAGACCAGCCTGGGCAGCTTGGCGAGACCTTGTCTCTACACTAAATCAAAAAATTGGCTAGGCATGGTGGCGAGCACCTGTGATTGCAGCTACTTGGAAGGCTGAGGTGGAAGGATCATCTGAGCTCATGCGGTTGAGGCTGCAGTAGCCATGATTGTGCCACTGCACTCTAGCTCGGGCAACCAAGTGAGACTCTGATGAGAGAGAGAGAGAAAGAAAGAAAGAAAGAAAGAAAGAAAGAAAGAAAGAAAGAAAGGAAGGCAGGAAGGAAGGAAAGAAGGAAAGGAAGGAAGATAGAAAGAAAGGAAGGAAGGAAGGAAGAAGGGAAGGAAGGAGAGAGAGAGGAGAGAGAGAGAGAGAAAGAAACTATCCTAATCCCCAAGCATTTCCTGGGAGCTGGACCCCAGAATCCATGCTACCAAGACAGCGATTCTGAAGCCGGATTGTGGGGGAGAAGGTGTTCCTTCCCCAACCTGCAGAACCCATCCTGCCGCCTCGCCCCAGTCACCATACCGGGGCCCACAGGGGTCGGGAGGGAAAGCAGATGAGGTGGCCAGGGCCTGGCTAGAGAATGAACACCCACTTCCTCTTTTCCGGGTCGGGGACAAGGACCAGACAGAGCCCCCTTCCTTCCTTCCTTCCTGCGCTCCCGGCTGCCAGGGAGGTGGTCAAATGGGGAGTTGCAGAAACAGCTGCGGGTGAGGCGGTTCTTCTGGGTGCAGCAGCTCTGGCAGTGAGGAGTCGGGGATGGGATCTCCCCGTACTCTCGGGCCTCTGATCACAGCCCCGGGATCCAGGCTACACCTGTAGGCAGCCAAGCTGTCAGCCACACCCGCTGAGATTGAAGACAGTCGCAGTGGGGTTGTGTGGCAAAACCCAGGTCTAGGCATGGGGCCTGGGGCATGAGGGGGGTTAGGGTGTTAGTCATGTGGCAGAAGACATGCCCTCCTTGGCGGCTTGGCTTCTGGATCACCGTCCCCCGCAGTGTGGGACTGCAGGCCTCATGGGAACACCCTCCCTCCCCTCTGGGCTCTCTGGGAGCAAGGCTGACATCCCACTCTTTGTTTTGGTGAAAACTTGCCCAGCCAGGGCCCCTCTGGCCCTTGGAGTTGCTGGCAGACGGCAGCCAGAGGATCCTCACAGAGGCCAAGTCCTCCCAGAGGTACCCACCCACCGCCTTCTCTTGTACCCTCGACACACTCCATCCTCTAGGCCCCCCAGCTCCAGACCTCCCTCTCCCGTTTCTGGCAGCTCTCAGACAGTGGCTCCCCAGAGAAGAAATTCCCTTCCCTCTCCCCATCTTGTTCCAACCGCCAACCTGCATGATTCATTCCTTGTTCCCACCACATAAAAGGCGCTCGGGCCATTGCTTGTACCTAAGTAAATATTTATGTGCTTGGCATTTGTAACAAGTGACTGTCTGGGTCGCTATCGTTCGTCATCGCGGCATTCAGGGCCATGCTGAAGGTCCTCTAAGTGCAAAGCAAGACGGTTTTAAAGTACTGATTGGACCAGGTTTATTCTGATCCTTTAATTCCTACAATGAAGGCTTTTTTTTGAGTTGGGATCTCACTCTGTTGCCCAGGCTGGAGTGCAGTGGCAAAATCATGGCTTACCACAGCCTCGATCCCCTGGTCTCAGGTGATCCTTCCACCTCAGCCTTTCAAGTAGCTGGAATGACAGGTGTTTGCCACCATGCCTGGCTAACTTTTGAATTGTGTGTGTGTGTGTGTGTGTGTAGATGAATTTTTTTGTGTGTTGCCCTGGCTGATCTCAAACTCCTGGGCTCAAGCAATCCTCTCACCTTGGCCTCCCAGAGTGCTGGGATTACAGGTGTGAGCCACCATGCCAAGCCAACGAAGTCATCTTCAAAACACACAATCAACCCTCAACCAAAGAAAACAAAAGTCCTGAGGCTTATGAACTGCCTGGCCTAGGCTTAGGTTACCTGAGCAGCATCTTCGCTGCCGGCCCCAGGAGACCCTCATCCCTGTAATTTACTGAAGCCCAGGTGGACTTTTACATCAAAGAAGGCAAGTAGCTCCTGGCCGTCTGCCACTGGCTGGGGTGAGGGGGAGCCCTGAGCAGAGCGGGCCCAGGGAGCAGACTCCAGGCAGGCTGCTGTCTGGGTAGGAAGATCTGAAGGTACCAGAAAGCTCCAGCAGCCTCCCCCCTACTCCTGGGCCCTGAAATGTCTCCTCCACTCAGATGCCGTGGCGTCCAGAATTCCACCATGGTGTCTTGCAGCTTTTGCTGCCGGTCTGGTAGTTTTCTGTTTCCTGAAACTCCTGCTTAAAACGCACCACAAACGGCAGCCCAAGAACAAACTAGGCCGACGGGGATACAGGTATGTTACCAGGCTCACAAAGCAAGAGGGAAATTAAAAGGGGACGGGGAGGAGCGTGGGTGCCCAAGACTTCTTGGCCTATTGCACGAGAGTGAGTGGCCCGCTGGTGCTTCCCTGTCCCGGCCAGCCCTGCTCAGATCTCTGCCCAGCTCCCTCCCGAGCTGATTCCGTCCTAGGGACCCAGGCTTGGGCCATGCGAATCAGCACCTCCAACACGCCTCCAAGCCTGTAAAAGCTGATTGTATCTATCTTCTCTCCAACTCAAAGATGTGCCAGCCCACATTTGAAACTTGAAGGGAAAATCCCTGGATGTAATCTCCACTTCTTTGCCGATCCCCTCTGCCTATCTCTCTTCCTCCTCCTCCCTCCTCCTCCTTTTTCTTCTTTCCCCCTCTTCCTCCTCCTCCTCCTGAGTCAGAGTCTCACTCTGTCACCCAGGCTGGCGTGCAGTGGCACGCTCACAGCCACCGCAGCCTCAACCTGCTGGACTCAGGCGGTCCTTCCTCCTCAACCTTCCAAGCAGCTGGAACCACAGGCGTGGCTCATTTTTTGATTTGTTGTAGAGACAAGGTCTCGCCAAGTTGTCCAAGCCCAGCTGGGCTTAGGCAATCCTCTCGCCTCCGCCTCCCAATGTGCTGGGATTATAGGCATGAGCCACTGCGCCCGGCTCTCTCAGCCTCTTTATTATTTATTTTATTTTATTTTTTTTAGAGACAGGGTCTCACTCTGTCACCCAGGCTGGAGTGCAGTGGCATGATTACGGCTCGCCGCAGCCTCCAATTCCTGGGCTCAAGCGATCCTCCCTCGTCAGCCTCCCAAGTAGTAGAACTATAGGTGTGCACTGCCACGCCCAGCCGTCACCTTCTTCTTTGTGGTTAATGCATTAAGTCTCAGGAAGGACTTCTAGAAAGGGAGAAATGTTAGAGTCTGACACTGTAGCTGGTTGCTGTTTTCAATGAGTCATGTTTATTGATCAGCATATTTAAGAACCTCAAGAATTAATGAAGAATGCTGATGTTATGCCTTAAGACTCAGATGCTTGTAAAGTTGTTGCCGGTAGCCATGAGGGGATTGGTCCCTGGACCCTGTGGATACAAAATTATCAGATGCTCAAGCCCTGATATAAAATGGCATAGTATTTGCATATGCACAGCCTGGAACCACAGGTGTTCACCACCACGCCTGACTAGTTTTTTAATTTATTGTAGAGACGAGGTCTTGTCAATTTGTCCAGGCTGGTCTCAAACCTGTGGGCTCAGGCAATCCTCTCGCCTCTGCCTCCCAAAGTGCTGGGATTACAGGCATGAGCCACCATGCCTGGCCATTATTTTTATTTATATTTTAGAGACAGGGTCTTGCTCTGTGACCCAAGTTGGGTCTCAAGCAATCCTCCCACCTTAGCCTCCCAAGTAGCTGGGACTATAGGCACCACCATGCCTGGCTGATTTTTAATTTTTTAAAAATATTTTTGCAGCACTATTCACAATAGCAAAAACATGGAACCAACTGTGCTGCCCATCGAAAGTAGACTGGATTTTTTAAAATGTGGTACACATACACAATGGAATATTATGAAGCCATAAACAAGGACGAAATTATGCACTTTGCAGCAACTTGAATGGATTTAGAGTCTGTAATACTCAGTGATCTATCACAGAAACAAAGAACTGGGAGTGCCAGTTCTCACTCATAAGCAAACCCCCAAACAATTAGCATAAAATTATAAGAAAGCGATTGACAGTAGTGGGAAACTGCCAGGGGAGGGAGGGTGGGGGGGACACTTCATCAATAAGGGTGTCTGATCTCAAACCAGGTGAAGTGAGGACCAAAGTGAGGTCCAAACTTAATCCTGTACAATGACCATTTATATACCTAACCCTGAATTGTACCCCACATCTTTTTTTTTTTTTTTTGAGTTGGAGTCTCACTCTGTCACCCAGACTGTAGTGCAGTGGCACGCTCCCGGCCACCGCAGCCTTGACCCGCTGGGCTCCGGCGATCCTTCCGCCTCAGCCTTCCAAGTAGCTGGAACGACAGGCGCGTGCTACCACGCCCGGCTAACTTTTTTGATTTGCTGTAGAGATGAGGTCTCACCAAGATGCCCAGGCGGGCCTCGAACCTGTGGGCTCAGCAATCCACTCACCTCAGCCTCCCAAAGCGCGGGATTACAGGCTGAGCCACCGAGCCCGGCTATGTACCTCACATCTTTAA
>CAUYQG010111478.1:0-50263 GCA_963574415.1 Tarsius wallacei | reverse complement strand
TGTGAAGATATGCAGCCTGAACGCTGGTGGTTTTATGTTGAATTCCAAGTCAGATCTTAACTTGGCACTTCAGGAGCCTGTCAGAAGTCTTGGGCATCAGGGGAGTACTTTGGTAGGGAGTAGCCATGACGTCATGGTGGGAAGGTGTTGTGGTCTGGTGCTTGCTGCACGGTTTTCAAGCTTGACATCTGGTTATTCTTGTCATTTATCCCTTGCTATGTCATTGTGTGTGAAAAAAAAATTCTCCACTGGAATCTGGGGAAAAAAAAAAAAAAAACAAAGCAGACTGCAAGGTAATGCCTTACTTTTTATAGGCAGGGACTCCGCTAACATGAAAGAAATAGCTTAGAACTGGTATTTTGCTAAGAATCAAAAGCTATCTAGTAAGGGACACTGAACAATGCTGGTTTATTTCCCACCGTCTGCCCCTTTCTCAGCCAAGGAAAAGTTAAGTGGCTTTTTATCTGAGTCCTGGGTCTAGTTGCCGACCGGGCATGCTAAGACAGTCAATGCCGCGATGATGTACGCACGCTCAGCTTGGAAACCGGGATACTAGCGGATGGTTAAATTGTTTTGTGGAGCAACAGGGGCACTTTCTTTTTTCCTCGACAAATGCACAAGACTGGGGAAATGGAAATGGCTCTTGAATCTCTCCATGTCCTTAAAAACACATCAAACCGAAAGCTCCCTCCTGCTCTTAGGCGCATGCCTGCCCTCCTCCCCCATCAGTGGCTGCCTGTGGGTGGTAGGATGAAAGATGGTCTTGATTTTCCCTCTCTGTCCCGTTGGTATTCCTCAAAACCTTTACTGGGGGTACATAGTGATTTTATAATCAGAAAATAAGACGTCAAAGGTTTTAACTTGATGGTTGGCCACGCCACTGTCTAAATTGATGTGCATTTAAACTGATGGGATGGTTGTGAAGTAAACAAGCCCCCCCATATAAATCCAGTGGAGTAGCATGTACTTATCTATGGCAACAGTACTTCCATCCAGGACTTTTTGCACTGTTTAGCCTCTGTGAGTTTGGGTAGCTTTTTTTGTTTGTTTTTGTTTTCTCACAGCCCATGGCAGCATCCTGCTAGAACTGAAACCCTCTGCAGAGGTGGTCTTGCAGTTTCTTTTGCTGTGGCTTCCATTTTCCCAAAGGGAAGTGTTGAGTTCTGGCAAGTTCACTTTCAAGTGTGGTGGATTGACTTCCTCCTGCTTCCTGCCATTGCTAACCTCTTGGAAGGCTCCCAGAGGCTCAGCACCTCAGGGTTCTGACTGTTCTTCCAAAAGAGGCTTGTGTTTTCATTTTGCCTGTGTGGGTGCGATTCAGTGGGCCTGGACCCTACAAGTATTGCTATTGAGTTGTCACTTCTCACATCAAGGTTTTGAATGAAATGAGTATCACTCAAAATGCAACCGTGGAAGTCATCTTTTAACTAAAGGGCATTATGCACATATTAAATGCATGGTAATGTGCCTTTAATGATATTAGCACAAATGGTTATGGTAAAGAGTCCCCTTTTGCTCCCTCTGCCAAGCAATTGTTGATTCCTTTTCCATTTTTTAAAAATACCTTTTTAAATGAATGGAGCGGGCTCATCAATCCATCATTGGATGTACTGTTCCAGAGATGACAGCTGGCAGGAGCTAGGTGGTGTTGCCTTTTGATGGCGAAAACCTGGGTTTTCCTAGAGGGTTAATGCAGTGTGTCATTTAAGCAAAATATTAACTTGGTCGGTACCCTGTATGAGCTGGCATGGTTGCTATGTAACCGAATCTAGCAAGGGAACTGCTGCAAATCTGGGCTTTCGGCACTTCGCGGGATCTTCTTTCGGAATCTGTGTTGAAAGAACACTTGGCCGGCGGCCCATCTTGTCTCTCCCTGCTGCAAGTGAGTCGGATTATCTCTGATGAGGACGCTGGCGTACAGCACGGAGGGCGTCCGTGCAAGGTGGCACACTTCACAGCTCCGGAGGCCGCCTCCTGGGTTGGTGGGGGTCACAGCAGCCTGTGACAGGTGGACAGAAGGCTTGGAAAGAACAGAGCCAAGCATGGGTTCCAAGACGTCCTGTTGTTGGTAGCCAGAGAAGGAATTTGTTTAAAGTAACATTTCTAAGCTGTTTGCCTCGGCGTAACATCTCAGGGAAAATGTGTTTAAAATGCTTGCTGTTCTTTGAGGGGAAAATATAGCAGTTTGTTTCTCCAAAAATGTTTTATCTGATGAATGACTAATATTAGATTCAATTGGTTGCTTTGCTATGCGTAGAATAAAACAATTAAGTGTTATTGTGCTCAATTCAAATAGGTGTTAACTATATGTAATGCAAAATACTTATGCCCAGTAGGATGTATGCCTACTGCCTTTAGTTTGTTGTTGCTTTTTTTGTTTTTAAAAAAGGAAATTGTTGTATATTTCTACCTCCATGCTAGTAGAAGAGCTGATGGCATCTTTCTTGGGTGTTGAGGACATCCTGCCTGCCGCATTTGTTAGAATGGACTGGAGGAGAGGGTCATTTTCCAACGCCTTTGTACATTTCCATAAATACACATAAGTTTTGTTTTTCTCTCCAGGCATTAAAATAGGCTGTTACTTAAGGTCTGACAGCTCTTATCTACCATTACTACAACACGGGAAACTCTTTGGTGAAGTATAAATTACCTTTGGAGTGAATTGAATGTGTGGGTAGTCTATGGAGACGCTAGACACTGTCGCTTTGCAAAATCAGTTCTGTCTTTTGGCATCCCCTTCTCAATTCATTCTGCCTCTGCTCTCGTTTTCCTAAGTAGACTTTTAGCTTTTTTTGAGAAAGATCACTTTCAGATGGCAGAGAGGATGGAACAAAATGTAGCGGAATCCTGGGGACCCTCTGTTAGCTTGCCCCGAAGTTACAGGGCCCATCAAGTAGCCTGTGCCTAGGTTTTCCTACCCTATCAATGGGCTGAAATAGAGCGTGTCTTTCCCTAATCCTGTAGGCTGTCATGAGATGGGGCTTCAGAGTTCTTCCTGAAAATTACCATGCATGGTCACAGATTGATTACTTACAGATCAGTACGGTGTGGTCGAAATTACTTATTGATTGGCTATTATTTACTGTCTTCCCATTGTCTTTGGAAAACACCTGCAAAGGACCCCTGAATTCAGGTTTCTAGTTCTGGCTCGTGTCATGCTTCCAGCGTTCATTTCGTGATTTTTCTGTGGTTTTCTAAAACTTCTTTGACGTTTTCTTCACTGATCTGATTTTTATAACAAGAGCCCGATCTCATGTCTTCCCAGGGTGAGGCAAGGTAGGTTCTTCTCATTCCTTTACCCCCTTGCTTCCCAAGACTGTTGGCACCTTTTAGGAATCCTGTAGGATTATCATTTGTGACGTCCTGGCTGCCAGTGAGTTTGTGGCAGATGGGCTTGGCAGGTGGCACAAACTCATTGGAACTGTGCCTGTTCACCATGCACATTGTATGGGGCCCAGAAGGTCAAGCTTGGGATCTTGGCCACATTCATTGCATATTTCATTCCCTATACATTGTATTTATACAGTCATTCTTCTGCCACATAGATAAGGAAGGTGAAATAAACACAAATTCCTCTGTTCTTTTCAGACCATTCCCGGAATTGGTTTGCAGGGATGGTGGTCCTTGGCTTCTCACTCCCTGCCACATACATCAGGCAAGATCGAAGCTCATTCTGCCCGCTGAGCCCAGAGAATGGGTTTTTAAGTGATCTTGCACATGAAAATTAGTTCTTACTGTTTGGCTGGATATTAGGGCAGGTAACACGTGGGGTGACAGGAGTGTCACCACCAGCAGTCATTGCATTGTCTTGGTGCTCTGAAAAGCAGACAAAGCGGGTTCAGGCACAATCATTTGGGAAAAGACAGTTTTCCTGAAGCCATCAGGGTGGTCATCCATGGGACCAGATTGAACCTGGCGATTCATAGCAGCAGAGAGTCCCACTGACCCCCTCCACCACTGTCAGTTCCCCTGCCAGCCCGTCTCTACTGTGGAGGAGCTGGAAGAAGACCAGAGAAAGGGATGCCTCCTTCCATCCACGGGGTTGGCTGAGAACAGAACATTCTTGCTCGTCTGATGCACCCTCAGATCGAGGTGGCGGAGGCTGGGTTGTGCTCTGTGGGTATTCCTGCTTACCCCCTGGAACCCTAAGCTGCTAGGAACATGAAAGAAGCTGAATGTAGTTTTAATGAGTTTGGCAAGAACAACTGTTTGAGCAGGTGGCTTCTGTGTGGTAGGGAATCATTGGTTCTAAATTTATTCTTGTGTCTTTGTTGATGAGGCCCTGCCAGACCCTAGGGTCAGGCTTCTGGAAGGCCCCTGACCCTTTTCTCTCTGATGAATCGAGACCCTAACATGGGAGCTTGAATGGAGCTTGGGACAGACAGTTCTGCAAGCAAAGAACCCAAGGCCCCTGTCCCCTTCTGCAATGTGCAGTCAGGCTGGAGGGGACAGAAGTCAGGAGAGAGGAGATGCCCCGCCAGCCCCCAGTCCCCAGGCCCCCATCCTCCTCCTCCAGAACAGGCGTTCCTTAGTGGGAACATGAAGGCCTTCCATCTCAATATTGTCTCAACTCTGCAGACTAAAGGAATGTGGATCATTAAGAGCAAAGTGCCCTTTTAAAGAAGCTGATATTCTCCGCTTACCTTTTGGCTCTTTGTTATCTCGGAGCTTACCTTTTGGATACATCACAAGACGCTGGGCATTCTGGGACCATCTTGGAACATGTAACTTCTTTTGGGTCGGCATGAATAGTTTAATGCAGCAGGACGTGAGAACTGGTTGCAATGCTTTTGTCAAACATTTTAATAAATATTGATAAGCACTTGCAACATATCAGGTATTGTAACAAGTGCTTAACATGCGTTATTGAACCCTGAGCCCAATAAGATGGCAAGTACAGTTGACTTTTGGACAACCTGGGAGTTAAGGGTGCTGACCCCTCCCCCAGCAATCAAAAACCTGTGTCTAACTTTTGACTCCCCGAAAACTTACCTACTGAGAGCCTTCTGTGGACCAGAAGCCTTACTGATAACTTAATTGATTTACCCATATTTTTATGTTATATGTATTATATACTTTATTCTTAAAATAGAATAAGCTAGAGAAAGAAGAATATTAAGACACTCATAAGGAAGGGAAAACATACTTAAGATTATTTAAGTGCAAGTGGGTCATCATAAAGGTCTTCATCTTGGTCATCTTCATGTTGAGTAGGCTGAGGAGGAGGAGGAAGAAGAGGGTCAGCCTTCCTGCAGGCAGAAGGAGAGGAAAATCCGCCTATAACTGGGCCCATGCTGTTTAGACCCATATTATTTAAGGGCCATCTATATTATGACCATTTTTCAAAAGAGGACACTGAGTCTCAAAAAGCCCAAGTCACTTGTCTGTAACAACATGATAACAACTACACTGGGGATGATAACAGCAAACTTTGACATAGTGTTCACTCTGAGCCAGGTGATGTTCTAAGTGCTTTTTTGTTTTAATGCATTTCATGAATGCAGTCAGTCGTCCTCATGACTTATAATAGTACCTCCTATTCTTATACCCATTTTACTTATGAGAAGATGGAGGCACAGAAATGATACGTTACTTGCTAAAGGGCATACAGCCATGGAGTGACCGAGCTCTAGCTACAAATCTGTGCTGTTACTCATTCCACTTCAAGGCTTAGGGTCACTCAAGTGAGCATGCCCGAGCAACGAATTCCAACCCACCCAGTGGGTCTGCTATTTAAACCTGTGTGTGCTTCCCTGTCGTGTCCTCTGTGTCAGAAACATCCTCTGGTGTGTCCCACAAGGAAGGCTGAGGGAGCTACAGGCTTGCCTCTGGTCCTGATGGAAGTTTCTGGGTCCCCATGGTAACATCTTGTGATGAGGGGGGCAGCCAAATCTCTCACTCAGTCATGGGATCCACTGACAAGAAGGGACCTGGATCCTACCTGCAAGATTGACAACCCGGAGGCCACTTGAAAAGGACCATTTTGATCCTGGACTTGAGACTTCTAATTCCTGGGACTTTGTTCACTTTCTCCCTCTCGGGAAGAATGATTCCAGAACCTCACGGACGCCTTATTCTCCATCCAACCCATGTCCTTCCCTTTCCCCAGGTTCTCTCTTGATGGCTTCAGTAGCCTTCAGTGGCCCAAGACCGTGCCCAGCAAAGGACTTATTCACCTCTCACAGATACCTTGACGCTAGGGCTTCTCAACCTCTGTGCTGTCAACATTTGGGGCAGGATGATTCTGTGTTGCGGGGGGAGGCTGTCCTGAGCATCACGGGGTGCTTAGCAGCATTTCTGACCTCTACCTACTCGATGACGGTAGAGTCCTCCACACCCAAGTGTGACAACCAAAAATGTCTCCAGAAGTTGCCAAATGTCCCCTTGAGGCCAAAATTGACCCTGGTTGCAAATCACCAGCCATTAGGGGACATCTCAGTTGTGAGCCCACCTAGATCTCCCTCCTGGGATCAGGGAGTTTTGTCTTTTTTTTTTACTGTGTCCCTAACACCTACAATAGTGCCTGGTACATAGTAAGAGCTCAGTAAATGCTTGTTGAATGAATGGATGGATAGATGGGTACTAAATTACAGGGGGTGGAATTTGGTCTACTTATATATGGTGTCATGAGCATCCTTGATTTAACAATGAATGGTTTTAATTGAGTGCATACACACCATATATCAAGCACTGTTCCAAATGTTTTACCTGTAATACTTCAATTAATACTTTAAATCACCTTGTGAGGGAAGTACTGTGTTTATCATTTTACAGATGAGAAAAGTGGAGACACAGAAAGGTTATATAACTTGCCCGGGGCCATCAAATTAGCAAGGGGCACAGCCGGGATACACACACAGGTAAAGGTGGTTCCAGAAACTACCTGCTGTCTCTGCCAGGATGCTGTGGAGCTTGGCGTAGTTTTCCCACATCACTGCCCAAGAAACCATTATTGTTCTAATGCCGGCATTGTGGCAGCTATAATAAGGATTTGCATGTCAGGCACTAACTCATTCATCATCAGTCCTCAGAGCTCTGCTGTACAAATATGCTCTGTCACTGCTGGAGACTCGGTAGCCAGTAGGGACTCGTGTCTGGCCTGAGGTAAGGGAGCAACTTAGTGCTGAGCTGCGTTCAGATGTGAGAATCTCCCCTCGTACCACCTCACCTCTGGGCTTCAGCCAAAGAGAGTCACAGAGAGGACTTGACCTTCTTTCCTTTCTGGGAAAGGGACCAGTGGACCCCAGAGCTTCTTAGTAAGGGTCTTGTGACTCATTTTTAAAAAAAGAGATGTTCCAGGATCAGAACTGGGGAGCTGGAGAGACCTTTGAGGTCATCGAGAGTATGGTCAGAACAATGGCCAGCGTTTGTTGAACGGTTTCATCTTCTCGGCTTACTTTCGTATCACAGAGAGTTAGGTATTGGCATCATCTCCATTCTACAGATGAACAAACGGAGGCTTGGAAATGTTGCTTGTCCAATCTCTGGAAAGTGACCAACCAGTGAGTGGAAGAACAGGGGACTGGAATACATGTTCGGCTCACCCTGGAGCCCGCCTATTTCCCTAGGATAAGAATAACCGGATGTTACAGGCAGGGAGCCCAAAGATGTGTCAGTAGGATGGTTTTGCCTTCCCTTACTGTTCATTTCTTCCCTTCTTCTTCCTCCCTTTTCTCTGTGTCCATCCGTTGTGAGAGATTGGGCACATAGGTCCAGAATCCACAGACTGAATGAGAGATGGGCTAAGTCAACATGGAGCTCACGGCCTCACTGGTGTGACTGACGTGGAAACATAATTACATTTTCTAATAAAGGTCTAGCCAAGGTATAATGGGAAAATAGACAATGAAGTTACAAATGCAGGAGTCTTTGCAGATATGCATGACAATGGCGATGTGTAATAAATGCATGCTGGAAAATACATGAATTTCACCACTAAAGGTTAAAACTGTCCACAATAGATGAGTAAAAAGTACAACTTTTTGGATAGATCGGGATTGGACACTGCAAAGAACAACTGCTTTTTGAGACCTTCTCCCCAGAGAAAGAGCATGTCTTAAGGAGAATGAAGATGCAGATGACACAGGGTATAGATCTTGAATAATAAATTCTTTTCTCTCTTCAAAGGCAGTAAAAAAAGATGTGAAATTCAGGACAGGCATACATACCTGCATTTTTTTAAAACAAGCTCACCCCTTGTATCATCTTCCCATCTGGACTGGGGCCTCTTGTCAGCTGCAGCAAATGAATTCGTTTATTTTCCTTGATTATCTTGAACTTTGTAAAACCATTGAACAATGGTGTATTTGCTTTAATTCGGTAGGTGCATCTTGGAACACAGTGGGGCTTAGACCATCTTTTTTTTCTTCCATTTGAAGTTGGCAGCCAGGCTCGGTGGCTCAGCCTGTAATTCCAGCGCTTTGGGAGGCTGAGGTGAGTGGATTGCCTGAGCCTGCGGGTTCGAGACCTGCCTGGGCAACTTGATGAGACCCCATCTCTACAATAAATCAAAAAATTAGCCAGGCGTGGTAGCGCGCGCCTGTAGTTCCAGCTACTTGGAAGGCTGAGGCGGAAGGATCGCCAGAGCCCAGCATGTCGAAGCTGCGGTGGCCGGGAGCGGTGTGACAGAGTGAGACTCCAACTCAAAAAAAAAACAAAAAAACAAAAAAACAAAACAGGACATCTAACTAAAACTATTTCTATATGCCTGTAGGAAAAACAGAAACTTGAGCCTTACAAAACTGCAGGCCTTTTACGTGCCACCGTTGTCCCTGGTCCTCCCTATGGCCTCTAGGTTCTTCGCTGGAGCACACTTCTGTTCACCATTGACCCTGATCACATTATTTCCATCTCCTACACCCATTCTCTAAAAATAGCCCTGAAGTCACAGACTTCCTTTAGCTGCTTAGAAAAATACAGGCGGCTTGAAAAGTACCTTATCTTGAATAGGAGCATTTTTTTAGCAGTCTGAAGTAGTTAAAACCTAAAATTTCCCAATCGTCTTCCCATTTGTTGTCCAGAGACAGATAATAAGAAATAGGGACAGACCAGACCTGGGATGCAGAGGAGACATGGGAAGAAGCAAAGTCCCGAAGATGGGATTGAGCTGCTTTACAGGGAAAGGTCGGAAGGTCCCACTAACCCAATCTTCATGGCCTTGGCTTCCTGGCTGATGCCATAGTGTTTTTTCAAATTTTAATATATAATGCTTACTAGTCAGATTGAGTTAAACTCTTCCAAACAGATCCATCAAAATAGCCTTACCTCTGTTTCTGTGAGAAGTGTTTTTAGTCTTGTCAAATCTTTTGTTACCATCCCATTCTGAAAGGGTAAATAAAAGAAAAACCAATTAATATGTTAGTTTTTTTTGAGGAGTCTCACTCTGTCGCTTAGGCTAGAGCACAGTGGCATGCTCATGGCTGGCTACTGCAGTCTCGATCTGCTGATCTCAGGCAATTCTTCCACCTCAACCTCCCAAGTAGCTGGAACCATAGGCTCATGCCACCACCCGCGGCTAATTTTTTTTATTTATTGTGGAGACAAGGTCTCACCAAGTTGCTAGTCTCAAAACCCTGGGCTCAGGCAATCCTCTCGCCTCCACCTCCCTAAGTGCTGGGATCATAGGCGTGTGCCACTATGCCTAGCCCATATGTTAGTTCTTTACTATGGCAACTTATCTCAATTCCTCTGTTGCTTCCGAAGTTTATTTGTAAAAAACAATTGTTATCTTCATCCCTCATCCCCACTACCAACAGCAGTGATAACAAAGCTACATACTGATGAAGAAAGTTAAAAAGGTTAACTTGTTTTCTAAGCTGTTTTTTCTAAAACTATACAGTGTGCTTTCCTGGTAAATAAAAATGCTGTATTTACCTTACACAAGAGTTTAAAATTAATTCAATGAAATGTTAACAACAGGTATCACTATAGAGTAAGACAACACAAATTAAGAGAAAAATAAACCTAAAACTTTTTTTTTTTTAGTTGGAATCTCATTCCATCACCCAGGCTGGAATGCAGTAGCACGCTCATGGTAATCCCAGCATATCTACTGGGCTCTGATGATCCTTTGGCCTCAGTCTTCCAAGTAGCCAGAGCTACAGGTGCGTGCTACCACGCCTGGCTAATTTTTTTTTTTTTCTTTTTATTGTAGAAATGAGGTCTCGCCATGTTGCCCAGGCTGGTCTCGGATCCACGGGCTCAAGAAATCCTCTCACCTCAGCCTCCCAAAGTGCTGGGATTACAGGCTTGAGCCACTGCTCCCAGCCCCTAAAACTTTCTTTAACCTTTTGCTATGAAGAAACTAATGAGCTATTAAGACTAATGAGCTTTTATGTACAAAATGATGAATTCAAACAGTTACCCATGACTCAGAAAGATTCGCATAAAAGGATCATACAACTTTAAAAATAGCTCATTAATAAAGTTATTGAGGGGTGGGCATGGTGACTCACATCTGTAATCCCCAGCAATATGGGAAGCCAAGGCGAGTGAATTACTTTGAGATCAACATGAGAAACACTGCAAAACCTCGTCTCCACAAAAAATTTTAAAATAAGCCAAGTGAGGCGACGTGCGCCTGTAGTCCCAGATACTTCGGATGCTGAGGTGGAAGGATTGCCTGAGCCCAGGATATTGAAGCTGCCGTGAGCTGTGATCATGCCACTGCACTCCAGCCTAGGTAAAAGAATAAGACTCCAACTCAAAACAGATAGATCACTAAGTAAAGTTACTGAAGAAAAATATTCATTTTCTGAAATTCAAATTTTATTTGAGATTTAAAATCAAATTATTTTTTCACAGTTTTACATTTAAAAACTCAACAGGTAAAACTGTTATATGCTTAACTCATACAGAAAAGTCTTTTAAGGATAGAATTATATTAATAATAAAGAAAAGATACATTCTTCATCATCTATTTAGAACTAAATGGCTATATAATTTTGCTATGTTGAGAATATATTTTAGCTTTTTAAGTTCATTTGTGAATCTGATGAAATCAAAAGACATTGCTAAACGAATTCCACAATTCACTACACAATAATCCCTTAGAAAATTACTAAACCAGTCCCTGAGATGAGCCAATATATTACATTCAACAATGTGCCAAGTACTTCCTTTCTTTTTGCTTTTTACCAATTAAACCTATTTGCAGTGAAAACACAGCTCTACTCCAGATTCTTACAATCTATCTCAATTTGGGAGAAAAAGATACAGAAAGTTCACACTGCACATCATAGTACGCATATACTTTCTTGCTTTCACTGTTTTTCACTATAGCATCTGAAAAACATCAGCCAGTTTACTAACAGTAACCAGCTAGTAGGAAAGTATCATATCCCTTTTCTTCTCGTCTCTATAGATCATCAGTCCTGAAGTTTCCAAAACTTGTCTTTCAACTATTTCAACCCCCTCAAAAAATAAAAAAAAAATTAAGTGCCGAGATGCGCACAGTGATGCATGCCTGTAGTCCCAGTTACTCAGGAGGCTGAGGTGGGAGGATCCCTTGGGTCCAGGAGTTTGAGGCTGCAGTGAGCTATAATCATGCCATTTCACTCCAGCCTGGGGGACAGAGCAAGACCTCATCACTTTAAAAAAAAAAAAACGAAATGCTATACTTAGAAAATTTATTTAGAAAAGTACAACTAAAATTAGACAGTTCCATCAGAGTGGTTATGGATATTAACTTACACACATATCATTTTCAGAAACAAAAGTAATTATCACTTGGTTTAGATAGATTTAAACATTTCAAGAAATAAATGGTTGAATTTAAGGACTCTATAAGATCATATGTCAGCCGGGCTCGGTGGCTCAGCCTGTAATCCCGCGCCTTAGGAGGCTGAGGTGAGTGGATTGCCTGAGCCCGCGGGTTCGAGACCCGCCTGGGCAACTTGGCGAGACTTCATCTCTACAATAAATCAAGAAAATTAGCCGGGTGTGGTAGCGCGCGCCTGTAGTTCCAGCTACTTGGAAGGCCGAGGCGGAAGGGTCGCCGGAGCCCAGCAGGTCAAGGCTGCGGTGGCCGGGAGCAGCCACTGCACTCCAGTCTGGGCGACAGAGTGAGACTCCAACTCAAAAAAAAAAAAAAAGATTGTATGTCCACACGAGCAGTTTAAAACTCAAAAATATTTCCAGGCTCTGTCAAACTATATCTTTAAAGAAAAATCATCTGCTTGTCCTACGCTCTCAAGTTATTTAAAAGTACTTCCCATCCTTATACATGTGTTATCACAAACTACAAGAATTCAATGATTAAACATCAATTTGCTCAAGAAAAATTAGTACTGTATCTCAAGGTGCTCATGAATTTTGATTTCTAACAGGAAGAACTAAGAGAAAAAACACTATTTTTTTCCATAATACACATTAAAGAGTCACATAAAAAACGTGCTTTCAGGCATTCAAAATTAGAGCTCATCAACATACCAGGGACTCTCCCGTCAGTGACTTGGCAAGAATGGTTGATACGAGTTGGAGCTTTCCTTTCAGCTGCATGCAGCAAAGCACTGCCCGAAAGGCATCATCGCCCTTGGCCAGTCCTTCTCCCAGCACTGCCATGAAAGAACAGTCATCACTAACTACATGCATTCTAGATACATTTTTCTTGACTATAATATTAACACACAATCATAAACATAGCTTCTTATATGCTAAAAGATTAATTTCAAATACTAGAGGAAAGCAGTGGTGCTTCCGTTCCGTCCAAACATGCATACGTGGACAAGAAAAAAAATATGTGGTAATGAGCACATGTAGCCTACGACAGCCTGCAGCCGGTTGGGATTACACCAAAATCAAAGGGAGAATCAATCTTAAAGCTCTCCAAGAAACAATTCTGCTTAACCTATGACTCCTGGGTAAATGATGGCTTTTAAACTACAGACTTATTAGCCGAATAAAGTTCTCATGTTTTGACAGTGACACAAGACCCAGTGCCATGAAAATGCAGAAGAATAGAAACTGCAAATCTCAACATGAGATATTCCTAAGCACTTGAGAATTGGTCTTTATCAAAACCAACAAGACTGAGAATCCAATCATCCAATGACCATAGAAAATGTTACCCAAATCATCTGCAAGTGTTTGCAGATTTAATCTAATACAAACACAAGGATCACGCTGCTAACAATACAGAAGATACTGATTTTTATACCATGTCATTTGAGATAATTTCTTACAGCAACTGCTAATGATTCAACTAGTAGAGAGAGCAATCTGCATCCTTCGCCTTACCACTAAGTCCAAGATTCTATTATCAGTCTGTACACACTTTAGCTTCCTTTGCAAGAAAATAACTTGCTGAGAAAATATTTTAGAAAAAGTTTTTTCTAATTATTCCAAGGAAATGTTTCTTTAAGTGTCAATATAATATACCATATATAAAGTGCATATTTATTTTTGTTGTTCTGAATATATCCTTGCATATTGTTCAATTTTTTATGACACAAATAACATTTTAACAACACTAATAAAGCACTATAAAAAAGCTCACCATAATCTCAACATTCAGCTAAAGTTTTCACTTATTCATGTTCTCCTCCAATTTGTATCAATATTCACATAATCTTACATAATTGCATCTGATGTAAACATGGCAGTTTATGTTCTGCTTCTTTCCCCTCAGCATATTCAGTGTTTGCCATGTTATTAGAGTACTTGTATTTATCATTATTGGTTATACAGTGTTCCATCAAATAGATACATCACTTGATTTAACCATTCCCTTGCAACACAATGATTCCAATTTTTAACTATTAAAAATAACACTGTAATAAAAATCTTTACGTATATACCCTTTATTGAATCATATTATAAAATTGAAAGTTGCACTCTCAGTATTTAACAAGGTTTTATTCCATTTTTTTCAGTGTGGGTCAACCTATTACCTTCATCCATGTTACAGATCACTCATCTATTCAACTGTCACTGGATAATCCCAATAAGTGAATAACTCCAATAAAGTATAATTAAGAATGTCTTGAGTGTCATAAGATTCCAAGGTAAGCCCACATCTCCCTCAGATCTTACTATTCCTAAAACTATTCAAATCTGACCTTGGGCAAGTCACTTTATCTCTCTGGCCCTCAGTGTGGCCATCTGTAAAACAGAAACATGTATAAATTTGCTGTTAAGGATCAAATGAGATAATACAAGTAAAATGCTTTGAAGAAAAACGACACTCCTACTAAGGTCTGGATTCATTACATTTACTAAGCCTGTTTCCTCCCCTGTGAAATGGAGGTGACAGCAGCTACCTCATAAGGCTGTGGTAAAAATTAACTGTGCTAATTATATGAAGTATCTAGCAGTCTCCTGCACAAGTGAGAACTCCCTACATATTGCCTTCCCTTTCTAAAAATGTTAAAGCCATTGAGAACTGCTGAGGAAATACCCTACACCCTTTTTAGTAATTAGAATGTTAAGACACTAGTTGTCCATAGCTGAAAAATGATCAGGGGAATGAATAAAATCAAAGAGTATTTCAACCTCAGATGATTATGTCACATTTAAAGAGTATTAAATCATCCAGGTGCAGTGACTCACACCTGTAATCCCAGCACTTTGGAAGGCCAAGGCAAGAGGATTGCTTGAGCCCAGGAGTTTGAGACTAGCCCAGACAACACAGCAAGACCCCATCTCTACAAAAAAATCAAAAAAATCAGCCTGGCGTGGTGGTGTGTGCCTGTAGTCCCAGCTACTTGGGAAGCTGAGGCGGAAGGATCACCTAAGCCCAGGAAGTCGAAGCTGCAGTGAGCCATTTGCAGCACTCTAGCCTGGACAAAAGTGAGACCTTAGCTCAAGAAAGAGAAGAGTATTAAGTTCACATAATATTTTACAAACACCTTTCATAGATCTTTGGTTTTGTATAAGGTGTTTGCTGAATTTTATTTGGGAAACATTCTTCCCTTATATTGGCATACGACTGTCTCAATATTTGTCAAAACTATGTTTCCCCCTTTTTCCTCTTTTTTTTTTTTTTAAGACAAGCAGTACTGGTGTACCTCCTGTGTTCTTTAAATGCAATTCACTTTATTTCTTGGAGGATCCCATATGAAGAACTATGGCAAATAAATAGTCAATAATGATAGATTAAAAAGTTCAGCCAGGAGTGGAAACTCATATCTATAATCCCAGCACTTTGGGAGGCGGAGGTGGGAGGATCCCTTGAGCCCAGGACTGAGACCAGCCTGGGCAACATAGAGAGGCCTCAGCTCCACAAAAAAATGAAAAATCAACCAGGCATGGTGGCATGCAATTGTGTTCCAAGCTACTCTGGAAGCTGAGGTGGACAGCCTGCGCCAGGAGGTCGCGGCTGCAGTAAGCCGTGACCTTCGCACCCCACAGCACCCCAGCAGCCCAGACGCCGGAGGGAGACTCTGGTCGACCCCCTCCCAAAACGACGCTCTCCTGCTACTGTGCCATATGACAAAACCAAACTGCAGCGCCGCCAACCTGATCCCTCATCTTCGGTAACTTGGGAAAGCTTGGGGGAAAAGAAGTATGGCCCAGTGTATCATTAAACTTGTCTCAGGTATAACAATTGAACTTGTCAAAAGAGAGAATAGTAAAAACATAATCTAATCTTGAACAACTGTAAAAAGTTACAATTCCTTGCAGATAAATTACCTTCCCACCAACTCCCCATGAGACTACACTGGGAGTGAACCGAACTGCTCCTAGGAGGGACAAGGAGGAAGTCTGCACACCTCACTGATTGCTGCGTTCAGGTCTCCACCCTCCTTCATTCCTAAGTTTCTGTGACATTTTTTGACACCAGAAATATGTCTTATTTAGAATGTTTTGGACTAGAGGAGTATTCCTTCAACTGTTTCAGCAAAAATGCCTTTGTTAGGGCTTGATAGCCACTGGTTATCACAAGAAATGATTAACAATTAAAATGTAATTCCTTTTGCTTGTGGAGAATTGCCTACAAGAAAAGTATCCTTAAAACAAGCTTTAAAGTATAGTAAATAATAAGTATTATTCTAATTTTTTTTTGGAATATGACCATATTAGGCTATTTCTTTTATCAAACCCTTGGTTATTTCTGAAGTGTTTTACTAAAAAGCTTAGCCTAATCAAGGTATTTTTCCAAAAATTTTCAAAAGAATTTTTTTCATTACCATATACGCTAACTCCTTTAGTCCATAATGAAGTAAAATTATTCACTGCTTAGATATAATCATACTCTCAGAACTAACACTTCAGGAACTTAATCAAAAATGAAAATAAATTCCCTTCCTAAATATCAGCCACTTAATTTTTGGCTATAAAACCACTTGCCCCCCCATCCCCCCCACCACACACACACACACACACACACACACACACACACACACACACACACTCACACACATACACTTTGGAGGCGGGAAGAAGTCTATACACAGACTCCAAACAGTGAAAAGCTAAACCAAGTGATGATTAACCACAGGCTAAAATGACCATTTGTTAAGAGTATCAAAAGTATAACATAACCCAAAATAAGAACTCATGTCCCTTTTGCCAGTTTTTCTTCTACTATTCTTTTCTTCCACCTCAACTCTTCCTTTCCTCCCCTTTCTTCCAACTATAACAACTATAATAAATAAATGCTTTTGGATATGTGGGCTGCATTGCAGGTTTTGTGGCATTTTAGGTCCTTCCCCTGAAAGCCTTTTACAGATAAAAAATAGTTCCTTTATAAAATGCATATGGAAAATAATAAGCCCTAATGATACTCAAAATTAGATATCACCTAGACCTCTTCTGACTATTTCATCTTCAGCTTTAAATACAATACTTTTTTTAAAACCCTGCTACCTTCCTCCTTTCAATATTTGGACTTCAGTTACAAAAGTCTTCATGATTTCTCTTACTGCCCCCTTGAATGTACTTTAAAGTTAAAAATCAGAAAAGCATTAAAGTTAAAAATCATATTGTTTACTTTTAGAGGTACCCTTTCCTTCATCTGCAGTTTACTGCAAAAACTCATGGATTTCTTTCAGAACGTTTTCATACTATAGAAATACAGTACAGGTCATTTCTCCAGGTTTTATTTTCAGAGTTTTGATGTTAATGCTAATTATTTTCATGTCCCTCAACTTCCTCATTGTGATACAAATATAAAATAATTGCATACAGTAAAAAGTTGACAACACAATTAAGCATAAAAGCAAACCTGAAACCTGGCTCCCCAGGACATCATAAAAGGTTTTATTTCATCTACATGCATGAATAAACTTTTTATTAAGGCACTATTAAAATATTTGCAAAAGTTGCCTGTGTATGCATAAAAGATAAAAAGAAAATTTGCTACTTGCAGTGCCTTCGAATATTTCCTCTTTATAAAGAATCCTAATCTCAGAGATGCATGTACTGTGCGTTACCTCTGTTAACTGTTCAATAACTGGTTCAGAAGCTTTTTCTATAGACAAAGATCTGTTTAACTTTATTTTTTATCTTCAAATCCTCCACTGCCATCTTTTCCATTTTAAAAGTCAACACCTTGCCATCTCTATTGTAAACACTCAAAGAAAATTCTGATTGTGGAAAAATCAAGACATTTTCAAATTCTCTGCTAAGGTACTCCCTTATTTCACTGTTCCCATGGTTAATTTGCTTGTGTTTTCTTTTTTTTTTTTAACTAATTTGCTTACTGAGAAAGCTCATTTTGCTAGTGTTCTGATTAGTTTTCTTTGCTCTATGGGAGACAGCACTATTTTCAGGTGTTCACAATAATACTTAATTTCAGTTCCTTCTTTGGTACAATATTTACTGAGATTTTATAAGGCAAGGTACCATTCATTTTAAATCTTCTCTTTTTACATATAATTTCAGTTAATACAAAATTAACACTACAAATATTCCATGAGTCAAAACAACATGAAATGCACAAAAAATATCATCATGACTACAGCTGACACTGCATAAATTAGAAAATGCCTGGAGCAAATAGTCATATAACCATGATGAGACTCTTGCAATTGAGTTCACGTAAGTTTAAAGACTGTCACATAAACATCTGCTCATATGCAAAAATGGTTTGCATATTGAGAAGATAACAGTCCTCAAACTTAACTCAAATATCAAACAAACTTCTACTTCTCTGATTGATATTGTTCCCAAAATTAGGATTCTATAATTTAATTTTTATTCGTATCAACTTAAGTATAAGACCTTTACTTAAAAACGCAATAGGCATTAAGAGGAAATTAAGAGTGAAGTCAAGATCCCATTCCATAAAGCCTTAAATTCTGTTGGAGAAGAAAACTACAGTATAGTCATACTATTCAGCAATAAAAAGGACTGAACAATTGATACACAAAGAGCTTGGATGGATCTCAAGGCCATCACAGTGAGTGAAAAATGCCATCTCCAAAGGTTACATGCTGTAGGATTCCATTTATATAACATTCTCAAAATGACAGAGAAGACAAAAGATGACTGGCTACACAGGCTAGAGATAATGAGAGGAAGGGTGGAGGATGTGACCCCAAGGGAGTAGGAGGGAGATCAGATGATGGAGCAGTTCTGTATCTTGATTATGTTGGTGGTTACATCAATCTACACGTGATAACACAACACAGAATCGATACACTCATGGTATTCATGTTTATTCACTGGTTTTGATAGGGTACTATGGATGTACTCACTAGGAGAAAAGTGAGTGAAGGGTACGTGGCACCTCACCATACTATCTTTGCAACTTCCTGTGAATCTGTAGTTATTTCAGAACAAAAAGTTAAAAATAAAGAAATAAAGCTTGTACACATGAAATTCTACAGTCAACAGTTAATGTAAATAGACTTAAAGAACAATGAATTAATACATGTTATTGGACTAAATTCCTACCTTTAAAGCCTGGGGAATAGGAAAAACACTGGATGGACTAGGAGCAAGGAAACCCAAAGTTGTGTCTCCACTCCACTAATGATCATCTGACTAAGTGATGCTGAGCCTCAGCTTATTCATTTCTCTAAAAAATAGCCCTTTGGTCTTTTTCCAAGTTAGTTATCCTAAACGGTATAATGTCTGCAAAACACAAGCAGTAGTGGAGGATAAAGAGAAGCCCCATGGCCTTTCCAATCAGAAAGACCTCTCTTAAAAACCACAGCTCCACTGTGGACAGGCTCTGTGCTCTTAAGCAAGTTACTTAACCTCACAAAGCCTGTGTCCTCATCTGCAATATTGGAATGATAATACAAGGTGATTAAATAAAAGAACATTTCAGCCGTCCTAATCCTGAGATAATTCTGAATATTTTTACGTTAAATATTCCCCCCTTAAATTTTAATTACCATAAAAACTAGCCAAACCTCTTCTGAAAAGAAGGGTGGCTACAGATGCTAACTTTTCCCCCAGAGAGAGTGTAGAAGGTTCAGTCAATCACTTATCAATGTGCCTTTTGTAATACAGTCAGCCTCTATTTAACAGGGGTTGCTGGTTACTGAATCATTTACTTCATAGGCTAAGTATCACTACAATAAATGTCAATAGATGACCCATACTCCTTTGTTAATAGTAATGATTATTTCTTTTTTTCTTTTTTTTGAGTAGGGGGTCTCACTCCATCGTCCAGCCTGGAGTACAGTGGTGTGATCATAGCTCGCTGCAGTCTGTATAATTAATACTTCAAAGGCAGAAAAATAATCATTATATTATCATGAAAGTTTTCCTGTTATGCTAAATACAATTTATATTCAGATAATGAAACTCTGACTTAATGACCTCACTTATCCAGTGGCCACTGGCTTGGTAACCTTCACTATCCAGAACACTGAATTTGAACTTACAGACTATATATTTTATTTTCAAGAGTCCTCACTTAGAGTCTATTTACTCTTATTGAAGTACAATTACAACTTCAAAATTTTATAACCCTTGGTTAAATAAATCAGCCATATAAAACATTTTGGAGACAACCGGGTAAATCTGATTATAGACTGGGATTTAGGTAATATTAGGGAATTACAATGTCAATTTTATTACTTTAGCAGCAATACTGTGGTTATACAGTGATGGTCTTATTTTTTTAGAGATGCATACTGGAGTATTTAATGTCATGATGTCTGTAATTATTTTTAAATTTTCAGAAAAAATGAATATGGCCAAACATTAATTGTTCGACTATAGTTTTGAGAATACGAATATTTATCACAGATTTCCTCTACTTCCCTGTATGTTTTAAATTTTTCATGATAAAAAAGTTAATGCATTTAATTCTATGACAAAGATTGCCAGTGTGATTTCCTAACCCACAGCAGGTCAGGAGCAACAAATGGAGAGGGAGGGGAACTGCAGTGAGGCTCACTGAGAGTTGCAATAAATGCAAACAGTTTGGCAGAGAACAGGCATAAGGACTATACTGCATGGAAAACACAAGCATAAGAAGCCGATGGTCTGGGGTGCTAACGATAGGAGGTATCCACAGCTATTCCTAGGAGCATCTCGGCATTACTAAGCAATATAATAAGTAATAGAGGTCAGGCGCGGGGGCTGAAGCCTTTGCTCCCAGCACTTTGAGAGGCCGAGAGGACTGCCTGAGCTCAGGGGTTCAAGACCAGCCTGGGCAACTTGGTGAGAACTCATCTCTACAAAAAATCAAAAAAAATAAGCCAGGCGTGGTAGTGCATGCCTGCAGGTCCAGCTACTTAGAAGGCTGAGGCGGAAGGATTGCCTGAGCCCAGCAGGTCAAGGATTCAGTGGCCATGAGCGTGCCACTGCACTCCAGCCTGGGCAACAGAGTGAGACTCTGACTCAAGAAAAATAAAAATAAAATAATTAACAGAGACTGAGGTTCTCATCTTGCTTAAGTAACATTACTAAAAGCTGAAAGGAAAAGAAATGACAGATAATAGCAAAACTCCACAACTACCAATATATATGTATAATCTTGGCTAGTATTCCCAAATGTCTATTTCAAATGAGCAACTCTGCACACACTGCATTTATCTTTAAAAAAGGACCATTTTCTAAGTTTTACTTATCACATAAAGGGGATCAAGGAATGTAACTAATGAGTTCCTTCCTTATCACAAGCTGACCTATCTTTTACTTTTACACACAACACCACAATAAGCACCACTCTACAAACCATTTTTTCCCTCCTTTGAACTACCTACCTGGGATAGTATCCCAGAAATGAGATCAGTGGGTCAAAGGGTACAAACACATTCCTATGCTACATTCTACTTCATACTCTACCAACACTGTAAGAATATACTCACTCCATTACAACTTTACCTTAGACCTTGGTTAAATTTTTATTTTGGTAATTCAAAAAGTATATAATTGCACCCAATTTTAAATTGCTGAGTAAAACAGTAATCAGAAAAATGGCAACATAATGCTCCTTCACCAACAGCATTTACTTTTCTGTGACCTTTCACAAGTCATGTGACCTTCTAGGACTTCTGTTTGGACATCTCCAAAATAAGACTGCATCAACTACACTAGTACTCGGGGAAGTGAAAATTAAAGAATGAGGGATTATTTCTCATGAGATTGGCAACATTTCAAACTGACAAGTTACCAGGGTAGTGTGATTACAGGGACTGGGAATCCTCATATATTGCTGTGGGTGTGGGCATCTGAAACAAACCTGTGTGTATGAGAACGTACACTGAACTCTTCTCCCACTCACTCCCATATTCGTTCTAGTGAAAGAGCAGCAATCACAGAGAAAAGGATTCCTATGAGTACTCAGAGAGCAAGAATCGTGTTAATCTCAATTTTCTGTCCTAAAGAAAACAGAAAAAAGCACTAAAGAGCAGTCTAGCCAGTCTCCTCTCTAAGGAAAATCTTCTGATCAAGGAGCAAAGACATTTCAGGAGGGACTAGGCCCATGCTCTTCAATATACCCAAGTTTAACGTTTCTTTTCCTATCATAAAGATGTGGGGTACAGTTCAGGGTTCGGTATACAAACATTGATCATGCAGGTACCCTTGTTGATGACGTATGCCCCTTCCTCCCTCAGCAGTTTCCCTCAACTGCCAACCCCAACCCCCTCCCCAAGTTTAACATTTTAATGAATGTGTGTTACATTTCTTAAACTGGCTCTTATTGACTGGAACTACTCACACAAACTTTAAAAGGACACATTATCAATGTTTCCAAGGGAGAGACGAGACATTAAACACTCATGAATAGGAACAATGTTCACACTTATATCTATCATAGCAAGAAAGCCATCATCCAAATCAGACTAGCCATCACAGTAAGGTGGGTGTTTTTTTAAACACTTTTGAAATTAGAAAGAAAGGAAAAAAAAAAAAAATCAAACCTTAAACATTGCTCAATTAAATAATTCAAAATCTTCAAATCAGAAAAGAGTTCTGTTTTTTAAACATACCATGCCTACAATCTTCATCAGCTTGCCCATAGTTTTTCTGCAAAATAAAAGAAACAAGATAAAATTAAGTTGTTTAAGGGCTGTTTTTAACAGATGTTATCAGAGAGAAGCTCAGCTTTGTTTCAAAGTTTAATCGTTAATGTGAATTTAATATTCACAGAGCAAAGCTAACTCATGTGCTCTCCAAGGATTACACGGTCCTCTACAAATAACCATCACAGTATACTTCCTTAGTCCATGGACTCCCACTCCTACCTCTCACGTTCTCAAGCCTCAGCTCACCGGCACCTCCTTCTCTGCCAATGGCATCACTGAGAAAACTCAGACTGCCACCGCCATGGCTACCCGCTTCCCAGCACACAATTTCTGTCTTCCTTACACCTGTTACCAGATGAACGATCTGCGCTCCTTTCTAAAGTCAACTCTACACTGTGCAGATCCACTCAACTGCCTACAGCACACCTCTAGTTTCTCCTACGTCATTATTTTTTTCTTTTGACTGGTTAATTCCTATAAACAAATGCACTGTGATTTCTTCCATCTAAAAATATTCTCTTGATTTCACCTCTCCTACACTCCTATGTCTTCTCTTTCTTTTTTTCTTTCTTTTTTTGGCCCTCTTTGCGGCAAAACTCAAGAGCTGCATATATTAATGTATTCCCATTCCTCTGATTTCATTCCAAGGAAGCTGTTCTCATCAAGGTCACCAGTGACCTCCATTGTAGCCAGCTGGATGCACAGTCTATATTCATATGTATCCACTTTGGCACATTCTCTCATCTCCACTGGCGGCCACTGATACTGTTCAACATTCCCTCACTTTGACACACTTTCTTCTCATTACTACCAAGACATCCTACTCTCCGACTTCCCCTTTACCTCTCAGGTTACACTTCAGGCTGCTTTGCTGGTTCCTGCTCCCCTTTCCAACCTCCTAACACTGGAATACCACAAAACTAAGCTCTTGGTCTTCTCTGTTAACACGCATCCCTTGGTGACTTTATCCAGGCTCAAGATGACATTACATGGCACCTCCATCCCATAGGCTCTTAAACTCATCTCTCTCTCCCAAATGCCATACTTGCATATCTAATTGCTAACTCAGCATCTCCAACTAGATACCTGAATGACATCACGAACTCAGTATGTCCAAAACTGAACTCCCACCTTTCTCCCATAAAACATGCTGCTGAGCTACCATATTCTGACCTCCGGCAGAAGAAACTTCATTCTTCCAATTGCTCAGATAAAAAAAAGTCAAGGTAAATAACTGCAACTGCTCTCTCTCATTTCCTGCATTCAATACATTAGGAAACTTTATTGCTTCTACCTTCAACTTACAAGCAGGAACTTAGATACTTCTCTACTGCTACCATTCTGGTCTGAGCCACCCTAGCCTGGATTATTCCAATAGTCTCCAAAATAGTCTCCTTACATCTACTCTTATCCCTTTATAGGTTATTCTTAACACAGCAGTTACACACTTCCTATTAAATTAGATCATGCCACTCTTCTGCTCAAAGTCCTGATCCAACCTCACAGAGAACAAAAGCCAAAGTCCTTACAATGACCTCGTGGGCCCTTCAGGCTCTCTCCTTTGACCTCTTCCCACTGTGCATTCTACTCCAGCCACACTGGCTTCTAGCTGTTACTCAAAAGCAGCAGGCACGTTTCTGCCTGAGGGTTCATGCACTGACTACTCCTCTTACCTGTAGGCGTCTTCCAGATTTCCACCTGGCTCAGCCCTTTACCTCCTTGTTATCACCTTCTCAATGAGGTCTACTTGGACCTTTAATTACAATTTCAAAATTTAAGATTGTAGGAGGGTGGGACACACAACATCAATAAGGGTACCTGATCTCAAACCAGGGAAATGGGACCAAAGGGAGGCCCAAACTTTAGCTGTATGATGACCACTTGTGTACCTAATCCTGAACTGCAACCCACATCCCTAAAATAAAATAAATTTAAAATTGCAATCTCACATCTCTAACCCTAGTATTCCCAATCTCCTCTGACCCGGTTTCCTTTTTTCATGCAGTTACTACCTTTAGCAATCTATGGTGTTTATAATGTCTTTTGTTTATCGTCTGTCCCTCTACTAGAAGTAAAATCAAAAAGGGATCTGTCTTTTTCATGTATATATAGCGAGTACCTAGAACAGTGTCTAGCACATAATATGTACTCAATAAATACATTTGCTCAGTGAGTAAATAATCCAAAATGCTATATACTAGTACAATTTATAAGGTCCAGAAACACAGTTGCTGTGTCATCAAAGATATTCAGCAATTACTAGCCACTTTACTCACAACCCTTCAGCCCAGAATTAGCTGATCTGTATAGTCCCCACTCAATGAAAACGACCGTTTTACATAGGTCAGCACTGGCTTCTTGACAGTGTTTACTCACCAGTTGCAAAAATGAGACAATTCTGTAAAGAAGGCTCTCGATTTTGATGCGTTCTGTCTCCAATGGACAAGGCCCTGTGAAGTCGGCCATGGAGTACTGGCTGAGAGAAAGAAGGGCCTCTGTGCAGTGCTTGAGGGTCATCTCATAGTCCTGCCTCTTAAGTGATTCACATGCTCGTTCACATGACTTTTCAGCTCTTCTGTCTTCCATGACTCAGGGACAAAAATCCTAAAGACAGGGAGAAAGAACAAAAAACGTTTCAAAACTTATTAATTATAAATTATAGCTCCTTTCCTACCTCACCTGGGTTAATTATCTATTTGAACAGTTACTCTCAGCTAGCCTTTTGATCAGGGTCACAGCTAAGCAGCGGCTGTTGATGCTACAAAATCCATACTTCTCTTTGATATTTTATGAAGGCTTACTAAGATTCAAGCAAACTGCCAGCAATAAGCCAGGATCATACCAACAATATATCAAATTTATAAATGAGGCAAATGTATAATGAAACATGCCTATGAATATTGCAAAGTATACAACAAATCATAAAGGATTCACTTTTTTAATCAGAGGTGCAGAAACGTTGCATATCTGAACCTCCAAATTTCAGTTTCCCATTTACAGTCTCAAGTCTATGACTGTGACTGCAGAAAATCAAAATCTATATGTGCAAGATTTTTCTCTCACCAATTAAAAAACTGGCTGAAACTGTTTGAACTGTTCATTAATTCAATTCAGCAAACATTTCCTGAGGGCCAGGCTCTGTGCTAGCAGCAATGAATGCAAGGATGGGGCATGTCATCACTGCTTTCAAGAAACTCAGATTCTAGCAAAAAAGGCAAAGCACAAATAAACAATTACAAAAAAGACTTATTCCATCTGCCTAAAGGCATGAGCTGATCTTAAAATGCAAACAGGAGTTCACCATGCAGATGCTAAGAAGAGCAAATGCAAGCGTCTCAGACGGAAGAGTTCAAACGAAGTCAACAAGGGGAGAAAATACACAGTGAGATGTGTCACAGGAGGAGGAGGAGACACGAATGACCTCAAACGCCACAGTCAGAGGAGAGGGCTTTATTCCATAGGCAACAGAGCACAATAGAACCTTTTTTTTTTTAAGTTGGAGTCTTACTCTGTCACCCGGTTGGAGTGTAGTGGCACGCTCACAGCCACTACGCCTTGACTTGCTGGGCTCAGGTGATCCTTCTGCCTCAGCCTTCTAAGTAGCTGGAACTACATCACCATGTCCAGTTAATTTTATTTATTGTAGAGATGAGGTCTCACCAAGTTGCCCAGGCTGGTCTCAAATCCTCTCACCTCAGCCTGCCAAAGTGCTGGGATTATAGGCGTGAGCCACCGCACCCGGCCTGGAACATTTTTAAATGAAGAAAGAACCTATCAAATACAAATGCCTATGAAGAACTGGTTAGAAAGAGGAAGAAAACGCAGGAATGGCTGTTAATAAGAGACACTAAAACGGTCCAAGTAAGAGATTATACACCTAACTATACACCACTCATACAGCGGGAACAGAAAACCTAGACAGAGAAAAGCTAAAATCCTCCAACCTAACATTCACATTCTGCTTCAAAGAGCCACTCTTGCCGATCCCTTGTTACCGTCTCTGTCAAACCTCAGACTGCTCTTCTGGCCTGCACCCACCATACTCACTCCCTGCTCTTCCCCATCTTCTACTTTACATGCTAGCCTCAAGGTACCCATTTCTGCTTCCCTCAGCCCACATATAAGCCTTTGCCAGCCTCCCCAGTTCTGACAACACTCTAGCTCTGCCTCTCCTGGCTGGTCTGCAGTCATCTTTGTCTATAAACTGCAGGGCAGGAGAAGGGGAGAAAGTCATTGATGAGCAGCAGTGAAGCAAGATGACAGATGGCAGAAGTCTAAGTCCCTTCAGCATTTGAGATTCTTGGTCTATCAAATAATGTAGAACCAAGCACAGTGGCTCACGCCTGTAGTCCCAGCACTTCGGGAGGCCAAGGTGGAAGTACCACTGGAGGCCAGGAGTTAGAGACCAACCTGGGCAACACAGTGAAATCTCATCTCTACATAAAAAAAAAATCAGAAAATTAGCCAGGTGAGACTAGATGCAGTGGCTCACACCTATAATCCTAGTACTTTGGGAGGCAGAGGCTAGAGCATTGCCTGAGCCCAGGGATTCAAGACCAGCCTGGGCAACTTGGCAAGAACTCATCTCCACAATTTAAAAAAAAATTAGCTGGGTGTGGTGGCGTGTACCCATGTGGTTCCAACTACTTGGAAGGGTGAGGTGGAAGGATCACCTGAACCCAGTAAGTCAAAACTGTGGTGGCCATGAGCGTGCCACTGCACTCCAGCCTGGGTGACAAAGTGAGACTCCAACTAAAACAAATTAAAAAAAAAATTACCCAGACATGGTAGTGTATGCTTGTAGTCCCAGCTATTAAGGAGGCTGAGTCAGAAGGACCACTTGTGCCTAGGAGGTCAAAGCTACAGTGAGCTGGGATGGTGCCACTGCACTCTAGCCTGGGCAACAGAGAGAAACACCCAACTTAAAAATGAAATCTAACTATCTCTTTTGTTTGTTTTATTATTTTTTTTCCTTCTTTTTATTTTAAAGATGTGGGGTACAATTCAGGGCTAGGTATACAAATGTTCATTATGCAGGTACCCGAAATCTAACTATTTCTAACAAGATAACCCTACACATATTTGGAGTATCGTATCCTTGGTCTTTACATGGCCTCCCTTTAAACTCCCTCAGTTTTTCTTCAGTGGGTTCTAACTTCCACTTTGATTTAAGGGGATTTAAATAGTTAAGACTTAGCTGGTATTTACGCCCCTTATACAAATATGTACTGATATAGGTGAAATCAACTGTCAAACAAAAATCAAAAATAATTTCTGTATTACTATAGTGATTCTGCCCATTAGACACAAGAATGGCATTACAAAATAACTGCTAACTTATGATATAGACCAGGCATAAAACATCAACACTGTTGACATTTTGGGGTGAGTAATTTTTTGTTCTGGGGGCTATCCCGTTGCATATCCCTGGTCTCCACCTACTAGATGCCAGTAGCATACTGGCTTGTGGCAGAGTGCTATATTTTGGGTTGCCTGACTTGTGACAACCAAAAATGTTAGTAACTGTCCTGTGGGGGCTTGAGGGGGGAATCAGCCTTAGTTGAGAACTACTCATACAATGTTCACCTATCAGATGATAACAGCAACACTAAACGTATAAATCCATGGATACCAAGGGCCCTAACTAGCAAATCTCCCCTACAAAACTCCTAGCCCTGGCAACCCCTTCGGGTCCGCTCCCACTGTGAGTTTTTCTATCCTCTCAATAAATCCTTTCAAAAAAAAAAAAAACCTCCTAGCCCACAGCTAGACAAGTATTACAGAAAGAGGTAATAAAAAGCAAAGCTAATAATGCACAAGCTAAAATATTTCCTGGGAGGACAAGGCAGGAGAATCACTTGAGCCCAGGAGTTTGAGACCAGCCTGGGTCACACAGCAAGACCTCATCTCTATAAAAACTTTAAAAATTAGGTGGGAATGGTGGAGTGCATCTGTAGTCCCAGCCACTTGGGAGGCCAAGGTGGAAGGATCGCCTCAAGCCTAAGCGACAGAATGAGATCCCACCTCAAAAAAATAAAATAAAATAAAACAAATTAAAAATAGAATCTTTCCTTGGGAAAGACTATATAGTACAGTGATCCAGAGCACAGGCTCAGTGCCAGAGGACTTGTATTTAGGATTCACTAGTCATATTGCTCACCAGCTGCATGGCCAGGGCAAGTGACTTAACACAAGTATTTCAACTTGATCACTTTTAAGTCGGCAAGAAGACAACTAACACCTAACTCCTAAAGTTACTGTAAGGATTAAGTGAAATAATATGTGTAAAGCACTTAAAAGAATGCATGGGACATAACAAGTGCTCAGTATTAGCTATTATTACCCCCCCGGATGTCCAAATTTTCAATTTACATAAAGTTGAAATCACTTTACTGATCTCAATAAACAATAGAGTATAGAAAATAAAATATCGTTCAATATAACCACTCTACCTATTTGACAAAAATAACTTTCACCTATTTTCTCCATCTCAACAAACTGGCAATGGTAATGCAAGAATGGCCACTGGAGAAAGAACTACATTTGTGTGTCACTGATAAAGACAGCTGAATCCTAAAGCTGGCTAAGAAGGAAGACCACAAAGACTACAGTCAACGTTAGCCACCAAACATATTAGCTGGGAGATCTCAGTACAGCAATATCTAAGTCGAGACTACGGGCAGAACAAGGAATTTCAGGAGCTCTAGCTAATGACTTAACTAAAGGCTCACTACCTCACAAGTAGATATCTACCATCATTACCTTTGTTAATCAGGCTCTCGTTAACAGTTTCTTAGATCTACCTGACCCTCACTTTGCTGTAGCGTGGCTCTCAATACAAGGCGGGTCTCTGTGCAACTGTCTTCTCTGGTTTTTCCAAAAAAAAAGCACATCCTTGCAGCACGCACTCCTGAAGAAGCTGAAGTGCTTTCTCAAACACGAAGTCAAAACTGACAAAGTCAAAGTCAAAGTGAGAAGCGGTCTCAGGCCATGCTAAAACGGACTACAGGGAACACGCAGTAAGAGACCTAGAATTGCTTCTGCGGGAAGCCAGTTCCCAGATTCACATCATTGTGCAGCTGACACCCTCGCCTAGGACACTCAGATGCATCCATGTCACTAGTATGGGATCCTATTGCCTGGACATAACAGCAGGATCCAAGGGCACACACTGACTAAGCTGGGTCTTTTAGACTCTCTCCACTGGGACAAAGAGGCCCAGGAGTCTCCCTGAGAGCATCTCCAGAGAGGTCACTGGCGCCGAATCACATCAGGCACACCAATGTAGGAAAAAGCACCACATTCGCCCACTGCCAAGGTCCACCCCTATTGTGCCTTAACTTTTCTCTTCTTGTTAAGAAGTATCCACACTTTCATCAGAAGACTATAAAACACCGTGATTTCCTGAAAACTCCTGTCGCTGTAGGGAACACTTTCTTGAAGGATGTGACTTCACAGGCAAAAAAACTGAAATCAGAAACCAAGACTCTAATCCAAATCCACTAACTCCTCTGATCTGCTGCTGACCTATAAAAAGAGACTAATACCATGCAATGGACATTAGTTGTTCCACTACCCAGTACCCATTCCCTTTCCTGGTTTAAAAAAAAAAAAAAGCCCAAAATCTCCCTTTGAGAATCTACCTCTCCCAAACTCTTCCTCCATATGGTTCCTGAAAGCACTCACTCCACTAGGGCTCCAGGGGTGCCATGTGATTTAAACTAGCCAATCAGAGCCTTACAGCCCCCACAGGATTGGCTCTGAGTGAGACAAGTGACCCCAAAGGAGCCAATGAGACACCAGAGACTTTTACTGAGGCTTCTGGGAAAGGGACAGATGCTCCTTCCTGCTAAATCTAAATTATGAGAAGCTTACAGGGGTCGAACATATCGCTACCATTTTTCAAAAATATAGTGTTAACAACCAAAGTTGGTGAAAGCAAAGGCAGAGTAGATTCAGGGGAATGCCAGTCAACTTCAACCGTAAGAAAGTGGCCAGACTCTTCCCCTAAGCGACCTGTGGTGACTCGCCAGGATGGTCCGCTACTCGCTCGACCACGAAGTCATGCAAGTCCCGAGGCTCCAACCTGCACGTTCACGTCAAGAACACCCAAGAAACTGCACAGGCCCATCAAGGGCATGCACATACGAAAAGCCACCAAGTACCTGAAAGACGTCACCTTACAGAAACAGTGTGTGCCATTCCGCCACTACAGCAGTGGACTTGGAAGGTGTGCCCAGGCCAAACAGTGGGGCTGGACACAGGGTCGGTGGCCCAAAAAGAGTGCTGAATTTTTGCTGCACGTGCTTAAAAATGCAGAGAGTAATGCTGAGCTTACGGGCGTAGATGTCGATTCCCTGGTCATTGAGCACATCCAGGTGAACAAAGCCCCCAAGAGGCGCCGCCGGACGCACCGGGCTCATGGTCGGATCAACCCTTACAGGAGCTTCCCCTGCCACATTGAGATGATCCTCACCGAAAAGGAGCAGATTGTTCCTAAGCCAGAGGAGGTTGCACAGGAGAAAAAGATATCCCAGAAGAAACTGAAGAAACAAAAACTTATGGCACGGGAATGAATTCAGCATGAAATAAATGCAGATAAAAGTGAAAAAAAGAAAGAAAGAAAGTGGCCAGGTGCGGAAGCTCAGCCTGCAGTCCCAACACTTTGGGAGGCCAAGACAAGAGGACTGCCCGAGCCCTGGGAGTTCAAGACCAGCCTGGGCAACTTAGTGAGCTCTTGTCTCTACAATAAATCACAAAAGCTAGCCGGGAGCGGTGGCATGCGTCTGTAGTTCTAGCTACTTGTAAGGCTGAGGCGGAAGGATCATCTAAGCCCAGCAGGTCGAGACTGTGGTGCTGTGAGCTTGCCACTGCACTCCAGCCTGGGTAACAAGAGTGAGACTCCAACTCAAAAAAATAAAATAAAATAAGAAAGCAACTAAAAGCTGGACAAAAGATTTCAACAGACACTCCACAAAGAGGATACAATGATGACAAACAAGCACATGAAAAGATATTTAATGGCACTAGCCATCAGGAAAGTACAAATTAAGGCCATGATTAGATATCACTACATACATAACAGAATAGCTAAATTAAAAATATTGGTAACACTAAGTGATATAGAGCAACTCGACTCATACATTGAGAGGGTGAACATAAAATAGTACAGTCACTCTGGAAAAAGGGTTTGCAGTTTCTTATAAAATCACATATACACTACACTATATGACCCAGCAATTCCCTTCACCCCTCAGACAGCTACTGTAGAGAAATAAAAACTATGTTCACACAAAAATCTGAACCCGATTGTTTCTAACAGCTTTACTCATAATTGCAAAAAACTAGAAAAAACTCTCACATTCTTTAACAAGTGAATGGATAAACTGTCACCTATATAATGGAAAACTACTCAGCCATAAAAAGGAACACGCTTTCAATACATTCAATAACTTGGACAACCTCAAAAACATTATGCTAAGTAAAAGAACCCAGTCTCAAAACCTTACACGCTACATGATTTTATCTATATGACATTCTCAAAAAGATAAAACTATAGGAATGAAGAACAGATCAGTGATTGCCAGGTCTGCCCTGATCAAATTCTTTATCTGATTAGGGAGGGATAAATACAAAAGAATAGCATGAAGAGTTTGTTGGGGTGATGGAATTGTTCTGTATTCTAATTGTGGTGACGGTTGCACAAACTATACATGTGTTAAATTAATAAAACTGTTTTCATCAAAAGAACATCAATTTTACAGTATGTCAATTATAAAGAAAAATACATGCATCTGAATATCACAATTGACATGGTTTTTAAAAATCAAAGAAGTAGACTGGGTGCGGTGGCTCAGCCTGTAATCCCAGCACTTTGGGATGCCGAGGCAAGAGGATTGCCTGAGTCCGGGGATTCAAGACCAGCCTGGGCAACTTGGTGAGACCTCGTCTCTACAATAAATCACGAGAAACTAGCCAGGTGTGGTGGCATGCATCTGTAGTTCCAGCTACTTGGAAGGCTGAGGTGAAAGATCACCTAAGCCCAGCAGGTTGAGGCTGCAGTGGCCGTGAGCGTGCCACTGTACTCAGCCTGGGCAACAAAGAGTGAGACTCCAACTCAAAAATGAATAAACAAATATGAATTAAAAAAATAAAAATAAAAGAAGTAAATACAGAAAGTCAAGTGTACTGCTAATAAATGGAAATCTATACCTAAGTCTGAATAAAAATAAAAATAAAATAAAATAATGGAAAGTCCATGCATTTACCTTCCTGTAGGATTTAGAGACAAGAATGGAACCTCAGAAATAATGTCTCCAAATCCAACAATCATTGAGTTCACTTGGCACAAAACGTAAGATACCACTGAAGAATTCCCTAATAGCTGGTCCAGGACCAAAAGTAAATGTTGAAAGAGAAATGAAATCAATAGTGTACCACAGAAGAAGTAGGCAGGATGGCCTGGACTAAGAATTTTCAGTAACAGATGACAAGAAGGCATCATTCTCTTATCACACTTAACCTCTGTGACAATATGAGAATAACCACCAGATCACCTTGAAATAAAGTTATGAAATATATTTTTAAAAATCAAGGTCAAGCCGGGCTCGGTGGCTCAGCCTGTAATCCCGCGCTTTGGGAGGCTGAGGTAAGTGGGTTGCCTGAGCCCATGGGTTTGAGACCTGCCTGGGCAACTTGGTGAGACCTCATCTCTACAATAAATTAAAAAATTAGCCGGGCGTGGTAGCGCACACCTGTAGTTCCAGCTACTTGGAAGGTTGAGGCGGAAGGATCGCCGGAGCCCAGCAGGTCGAGGCTGCGGTAGCCAGAAGCAGCCACTGCACTCCAGTCTGGGCGACAGAGTGAGACTCCAACTCAAAAAAAAAAAAAAAAAGCCGGGCTTGGTGGCTCAGCCTGTAATCCCGCGCTTTGGGAGGCTGAGGTGAGTGGATTGCCTGAGCCTGCAGGTTCGAGATCCACCTGGGCAACTTGCGAGACCTTGTCTCTACAATACATCAAAAAATTAGCTGGGTGTGATCACGCGCCTGTAGTTCCTGCTACTTGGAAGACTGAGCGGAAGGATCACCGGAGCCCAGCAGGTTGAGGCTGAGGTGGCCAGGAGTGTGCCACTGCACTCCAGTCTGGGCGACAGAGTGAGACTCCAACTCAAAAAAAAATAAAAATAAATAAAAATCAAGGTCACACACGGTGGCTCAAGCCTGTAATCCCAGCACTTTGGGAGGCCAAGATGAGAGGATTGCCTAAGCTCAGGGGTTCAAGCCCAGCCTGGGCAACTTGATGAGACCCGTCTCTACAATCAATCAAAAAATAAGCCAGGCATGGTAACACGTGCCTATAGTTCCAGCTACTTGGAAGGCTGAGGCAGAAGGATTGCCTGAGCCCAGCAGGTCGAGGTTACAATGGCCATGAAGGTGCCACTGCACTCCAGCTTGGTCAACAGATTGAGATTCCAACTCAAAAAAAAAAAAAAAAGAAGAAGAAGAAAGAAAATGAGTCTGTAGTCCCTCCTGGCTTGTAAAGTTTCTGCTGAGAAGTCTGCTGCAATTCTGATGGGTCTCTTGGTAAGTGGTCTGTCCCATCTCTCTAGCTGCCTGCAGGGTTTTTTCTTTCATGCTCACCTTGGTATGTCTGATTATGTGCCTTTGGAATGGTCTTTTCATGTAATACCTCACAAGATTTCTCTGAAGTTATTGCGTCTGCACAATCACCTCTCTCGTGAGATAAGGGAAGTTTTCTTGGATGATATCTTAGAAGGCATTTTTAGTTTTCTAAATTTTCCCTTCTCTCTCAGGAATGCTAATCAGCCATATATTTGGCCTCTGTAAATAATTCTAGATCTCTCATAAGCTTTACTATTTTTTCTAATTATTTTTCCTTATTTATGTCAGACTGGGTTAATTCAATAATTCACTCTTCAAGTTCTGAGATTCTTTCCTCTGACTGGTAGATTCTGCTGTTAAGGCTTGATAATGTGTTTTGGTTTTTTTTTTTATTATAAAGATATGGGATACAACTCACGGTTAGGCATACAAACATTGATTATGCAGGTACCCTTGTTGATGAGGTATGCCCCTCCCTTCCCTAGTAGTTTCCCTCAACTGCCAATCCTACCCCCTTCTCCCCTGACAGTTTTCCATTACTGCCAAAGGCTTTCTTATAGTATTATGATTGTTCAAGCTCCACTTATGAGTGAGAACATATGGTACTCTGTTCTTTGTTTATGTGATAGAGCACTGAGTATGATCGCCTCCAGATCCATCCAAGTTGCTGCAAAGTCCCTGTATTTGTCCTTCTTTATGGCTGCATAATATTCCACCATGTATATGTACCACACTTTCTCTAACCAGTTCAGCATCAATGGGCAACATGGTTGGTTCCATGTTTTTGCTATTGTGAACAGAGCTGCAATAAACATACGAGTGCAGGTATCTTTTTTGTAGAATGATTTGAGTTCCTCCAGGTATAGTCCCAATAGGGGAATTGCTGGGTCATATGAAAGGTCAATTTCTAGTTCTTTCAGAAATTGCCACACTGTCTTCCAAAGAGGTTGCACTAGTTTGCATTCCCACCAGTAGTGTAGAAGTGCCCTGCTGAAAAGCCATCCGATCCAGAGCTTTTTTTTTTGGTAGGTAGTTTTCATATGATAGAGTCAATTTCCTGGGTTGTTATTGGTCTACTTAATGTCTCAATGACTTCTTGTTTCAACCTGAGCAGGTTATGTGATGTTAGAAAGCTCTCCATTTCATTTAGATTATCAAGTTTGTTTCCATACATGTGTACATAGTAATCTCTGATAATCTTTTGTATTTCTTCGGGGTCAGTTGTGATTTAATCTTTTGTATTTCTGACTGTGTTTATTTGGGCTTTTTCTCTTTTTTTCTTGGCCATTCTGGCTAGGGGCCCATCAATCTTATTAATTCTTTCAAAGAACCAACTTTTTGCTCTTTTGTTGTTTTCTATGATATTTTTATCTTCTATGTCCGTTATTTGGGTTCTTATTTTTGTGATTTGGATTCTTCTGCTAAAGTTGGCGCTTCTCTTTCCAGCTCCCTTGGGTGATTTGTTAGGCTCTCAATTTCTGATCTTTCCGTTTTCTTGATGTGTGCTCACAGAGATATAAATTCCCCTCTGAGAACTGCTTTCAGGGCATCCCAGAGAGTTTGGTAAGATGTTTCTTGATTTTCATTTGTTTCCAGGAATCTTTCAATTTCTGCTTTGATTTCAGTGTTGACACAGTAGTTGTTCAGCATCATGCTATTTAGTGTCCATGTCTTTGTGGGCTTTGGGGAAACGCTGTTGGTGTTAATATTTATTTTTATTCCACTGTGGTCTGAAAACATGCCTGGGAAGATTTCAACCTTATGGAATTTGTTTATGCTTGATTTATGCCCAAGGATGTGATCGATCTTGGAGTATGTTCCATGTGGTGATGAGTAGAATGTATTTTCTGTGGTTGCTGGGGGGAATAATCTGGAGGTGTCTGTTAAGACCATTTGGTCAAGAGTCAAGTTTAGGTTCTGGATCTTCTTTTGATTTTTTTCCTTGATGATCTATCTAGTGCTGTCAGTGGGGTATTCAAGTCTCCTGCTATAGTAGTGTTAGAGTCAATATTTTTTTTTACTTTACTTAGTAGTTGCTTTATAAATGCTGGTGCTCCTGTGTTGGGTGCGTATATGTTTAGGATGTATATTTCTTGTTGATGGATTGAACCTTTTATTATTATGTAGTGTCCTTTTGCATCTTTTTAAATTTTTGATAGCTTGTTTTGTCTGATATTAAGATTGCAACTCCTGCCTTCTTTAGTGATCCATTTGCCTGGAAACTCATTTTCCAACCTTTAACTTTGAGTCTTTGTGCATCCCTTGAAGTGAGATGAGCCTCCTGGATGCAGCAAAAAATTGGGTCATGGTTTCTTATCCAGGCCACTATTCTGTGTCTTTTCAGTGTTGCATTTATTCCATTCACATTCAGGTTGATTATTGAAATGTGATTGCTTATCCCTGACATGAGGTTCCTATAAAGTTTTTCCTTTGTTTGCTTATTTTCTTTTGGCTTTGGAGTTGATGTATGTGTGTGCTTTCAAGTTTCTTTTTGCGCTGTATTCTCTACTGATTCTGTGCTCTGCTGTTCTCTTGGGAGGGTGTGGTCAATCTTTTTCTTCTTTCTTCTGTGCTTAATACCTTTTTAAATGTCTTCAGTAGAGCTGGTCTGGAAGTTGCATAATCTCTTAGGGATTGGATGTCTGGGAAGGTTTTAATTCTCCATCACTGATGAAGCTGAGCTTGACTGGATAGGAAAATCTTGGTTAAAATTGTTTATCTTTGAAGACTTTGATTATAGGGCTCCAGTCCCTTCTTGCCTCTAGTTTTTCTGCTGATAGGTCTGCTGCTATTCTGATTGGTTTTCCTCGGTCGGTAGTCTGACCTTTCTCTCTTGCTGCCTTTAGGAATTTTCCTTTTGTGCCCACTTTGTGTAGACAAATTACTATGTGTCTAAGGGTTGGTCTTCTCATTTGATGGGTAATGTGTTTTGAACTTCCAGGAGAGAATTCTTCAGTTCCAGCAGTTTAGTTAGTTCTGTCATAGAATGGTCAGGTCATCTTTCACTTCCTCTACTGTTTTTATGGTCTGGTTGATTTGGGTTTCCACTTTCTCCTGGATCTCATTAAGTCTCTTTACCATCCATAATTTGAATTCTATACCTGTCATTAGGAACAGGTCATTCTGAGTAGACTCCACTACTTAGTATCTGAAAAGACCCTTTGTAGGTGTTGAATCAGTATGACTTTGGTGATTGCTGGTGTTTTTTTCACTGGTTCATCCTCATCAGTGAGGGCAACCTTTTCTTTTGTATCTTTTATCTTGTTATTTTTTTATTTGTTAACACTGCTATTATTGGGGCGACAGTTTATGTTGTTTTCTTACTTGATCTCCCTCTCTCCTCTAGTGTGCCTGTGGAAGGGGCAGAAGTGGCAGGGATGGTGCGAGCTGGGAGGAAATCAGCCAGTTTAGTGTAGTGGTGGTGGAGCAAGTTCTTTCCTCCAAATCAGGTGCTTTCCTCTTTTTCTAAAACCCCAGTATCTCCCTCCCAAGCACACATCTCAACAGCAGAGTTGACAGGCAGCCAGAAAAGTCCTCATGGCTCAGCTCTGGCACAAGCATTCTGGTGGGTGTAAAGTGGCTTCCCCCTGCCTAGGCAAGCCTGATCCCCTTTTACAGGGGTAGAGGGCAGGTCACTGCCTTACTGGAAGAGAATCCGTGTTTCTCCCTCAGTCTACAAGTGGGCAGGGTCACCACCAACATCGTGCTGTGCAGAAGTGCACCACCTCCTAGTTCCTGCCCTGATCTATGGGAGGGCCAGTGGCAGTGAAGGCAGCCCCCTGAGGGCAAGCTGCGTTTGCAGCCCTGAGCTGGCGCTGGGACAGGTGCCAGTACCACTGAAAAAAACATCCCCAAAATAGACATTTTAACCTGGCAGGGGGCTGGAGAGGAAGGGAGTGGATAGTGCCCACACAGCACAAGCCACCAACGCAGGGTGTGCTCCATGGAGCCTCTCTGTCAAAGAATTGGCAGTCTCTGAAAACTCAAGTCCCCTGGGTGCCACATGGATCCAACCAGTACCACTGTCCTGATTCTGGGCAGCTCTTTGCCTGGACAGTATGACAGGGGGTGTGGCAGGAGGGCTTGGGCTATCTCTCCCTTAGCTAAGACTGCAGAAGTTCACAAGAGGTGAGTAAAAACTCTCCCATTCACTCACCACTTCCTTTACCAAAAGTGCTCTCCCAGTTTCATGTCAAGGTTGACTCGGGGTGGGGGGGTGGGGGCGGAGGGATCGGGGCTTGGAATTGTGCATTCTCCACATCCCAGGTGTCTGTCTAATAATTCTCAGCTTGAGTTTCCAGGCAGACCTTTAAAGCACCAGGCTCAGTCCCTCTTTTAGACTCTTTTGCTGAGAGCAACGTTTGTCCAGTGATTCCAGTCTTAGTCCTCCCCCAGATTGTGAAATTTTAAGTCTTAGAAAGGAATCATACTCACTGGATCACAACTACAAGGTTTAAAATACATGAATTTTTTTGTTCACAACCCAGTAAAACACAACCCTTTTATACAGACCTGATTTTTGAAGCAAGCAAGAAACTTAGCCCCTAAAATGTCTCTGAGAGTCTGCCTCCCTCCCTCACAAAATCAATGAGCCACCCAAATTGAAGAGTTGCTTGAGCATTCTGCCTTTTGGCTGTGTATGTTGCTCAGCAGTTTTCTCTGAGCATTATATTTTTCTGTAAATTGCATATATACAGAAAGAGGAGCACAACTGACATACAATAAACTGCCCATTTTTAAAGTGCACAATTTTACAAGTCAAATGTACACACTCATGAAACCATTACCACAATCAAGGTGATAAACACATCTTGACACAAAAGCTTTATGTCCCTTTTGTTATAAGGACACTGACTTGTATTCTGTCACTATGGATTAGTTTGTATTTTCTATTTTTTACAAAGGTAATCATCCAGAATGTATCCTTTTTGTCTAGTTTCTTTCATTCAGTATAATTATTTTGAGATTTGTTCATTTTGTTGAGTATACCAGCAGTCCATTCTTTATTACACAGTATTATTCCATTGTTGAACAGTTTTATTTGAGGTCCCTACATCTTAGTGCCAGATCCAGATTAAGCAATCCACAAAAGGCCTTCATTTAGTAGTACCTGCTCAGTAGCACTCACGGAGTAGTCATTAAGAATGCAAGCTGGGGAGTCACACTGCCTGGCTCTGTCATTTTGTACCTGGTGTGACCTTGGACAAGTGACATAGATTGTCTGAGTCTCTGTGAAAACCACATGAGATAGTATAATAATATGATAGCATGTAATGTGCTTAGCCCAGGGCTTGGCACATTGCAATGGCTCGGTAAAAGATAGCTATCATCATTGTTTTGGGGATACTCAGGATCCATTTTATAATACCTCTATCCCAGGCATTGCTCAAGTATACAAATTCCTCAAACCCTACCCTTAACTAAATTTTTTATCCCTATGTCCTATGCCCTCAGCTCAACTAAATGATAAAAACTAAGATGCTGAACCACTGCCCAATGTTGATGTCAACCCTGGCTGAAGCAGTGTAGGAATGGTTTTATTTGGTAATATCTTAGCCTGACCTTTAAGGCCTCCCATGAATTGGCCTTGACCTACCTATCTGCTTTATATACTACTATTTCCTGAGTCTGCATTATTGTCTCTGTCTATCTAAATTCTTTTTAATCCTACACTATCTCTGCCTGTCAAAATTCTGCCAATACTTTAATGAAGAAAGTGAGGTTTAAAAGGATGGCATATCATAAAAAGCCCTTAGTTGATATGCCAAGAAATTAGGATGCTAGTCACTATACCTGCTCTTTGGGATCAAAGATTATATTTGATGCTGCTGTTCTGCATTCTGCATAATATCTTCAGCATTGAAGACTTCCAGTATTTATGTACTGAGAAATTTTTTATTATAAGATTCTGACTTTTAGATCTAAGACAAGGTTTTTAATATAGTGGTGAACGGACCTAAAACTAGTACAAATAAGAAAATCTGTGCAATGAAAAATTTACAAACTAATCAGTGATCCCACATATTTTAGGCAATAGAGCAATAAAATTACAGGATGAAGGCAGCATAGTGCTAGCTCCTTGGAATTCATTGCTAGGAGACCTCAAGTGTTCTAGCTCCCATTCCTTTGTTATTTGAACTTTATATGCTCATACATTTCTGAGTCTTCCCATCATTTCCTCATCTTTCATTTATAGTTACTTGCAGTTGACTAATATTCTTTAGTCATCATATTTAATATTTCTTATCCTTTGTTTTGCTTCCTTCTTGTAGATGAGGTTAGCATTTGGGACACCTCTCCTTATTTTTTAGCTTTTTTTTCTTACTTTTGTCCTCCCTCCCTCTTCTTGATCTATTATATTCTCCTCTTGACTCTAAATTTATATCCTGCAGTCGCTTTTTCTCCCTACCCACTGATGTGTCACATCCTCTTTTTCTCCCCTCATGTCTATTTCCCTCCTCTGTAGGTCCTGTATTATCTCTTCTTTGGGATTCCTTTGCCTCTTATTTGAAGGTTCCTCCTCTCCCCCTTTTACTATAACTACCTCTTGTTTGTGTCCTTCAAGGAGTGGCTTATGCAATGCCTTCATTATGTAAAGATAAAAACAGCTACAATAACAGCAGAATGACTAACTGCATTGCTTAATCTTCCTCAGAATAAAGGAAGCCAAATGTGCTGGACATCACTAGTTACTGTCTTCTTTATCCTTTCCTAATCATCAATCTCCTTTCTCCTTTTCCCTTTCCCAGTATCCATAATCATTCTACAGTCCCCTTTCACCTTCTCTAGTTCTCATTATATTCACTGACTCCCTCTCTCCGCCACCCCCCATGTGAATTAGTTCACAGAATAGGCTCCACCTTTGCCTGATCCTCCTCTATGAGAGGAATGATCATGACCCCTGAAAAATAGATGAGAGACTGACTGAAGGGAGGGGGGCGGGATTGGCAGTTGAGGGAAAATGCTAGGGGAGGGAGGGGCATACCTCATCAACAAGGGTACCTGCATAATCAACATTTGTATACCAACCCTGAATTGTACCCCCACATCTTTATAATAGATAGATAGATAGATAGATAGATAGATAGATAGATAGATAGAGACTGACTGAAGCCAGTGAGGATAGAAGATGATAGAACTTTGGAGGAAATAAATTATCAGAGAAATCCCACAAAGTATGTATATATACAGCTGTAGTTGGGGAAGATAAAGAGCAGATTAAGCATGCATGGAAGAGTTGAAAAAATTATCTCCTAGAACTCCATTCTAGGATAGGCCTGACTGGGGCACCTCCTGCAAGTACATACCTGGGGAAGAGACAATCCCACACCTCCCCACCGGAGGAGATCTCCCTGACCCTATGAGAGCGGGAGGGAAAGACTGCAGCCCCACCCACCTCCACTGCCCCACCTCCTTTCCTGCTCTGGACACTGAGGAGAGAGTGAAAGAGGTGACTCTGCAGGAGAAACCTGATTACAAGAACAATTACAGAGCCTGCCAAAAGAGGGCAGGTATTTTTGTTTTTCAATTTTTTCAAAATTTTAAAAAATTTTTTGATTGTTTGTTCTATTTTTAAATATTTTTCCTTTGTGCATGAATGTGTATGTGAGGGTGTGACCCACATCCACCCAAAATGTTTGTTCACTCTCTTTTTCTGTTTCTTCTTTTATTTGTCATTATCTGTTTATGTGTGTATGTGAATGATTGAGTGCTAATCTTTCAATTTTGTTGCTGTTGTTGGTTTGTTTTTGCACCTTTGTTCTTCTGGGCTTTTTTATTTTTATTTTTTATATTTTAAGGTGTGTGTCAACATATGTGTGAGGGTTCTATCTGAATTCCATTTTTATTTTTATTTTTTTCCAATTCTTTCTGTTTTTCTTCTCTATTCACTTTGTGCTACGTGTGTGTGTGTGTGTGTGTGTGTGTGTGTGTGTTTTCAATTTTTTTTTTTGCATTGGTTTCTGCTTTGCATCATCATAGAGAGGTAGTGGGGAGTGGGTCTCAAGGAACACATAACACAATAAGTGAACGTTGTAATTTGCAAGTAGTTTCTGAATCTTAATGCCCCATCCCCTACTTTATTCGAATTTGAAAAATACAAGATACAGCAAAGATTCCTATCGACCATTGTATTTTAAAACAACAAATTCAGAGCCTGGATCAGGGAAGAATAGAGGACTGAGCAAACATCAGAAGGGAAAACCCCTCTCCCACTGAACTGAATAACACAACTAAAGAAAAAAATAAGAGATCTGTCACAAATGAGGAAAAATCAAAAGAAGACCACAAGCAATTTCAAATATACTAAAGAAAAAACTCCTGAAAAATCAGACCTTGTTGCCCAAACAATGGAAGTCACCAATGACTGGCCCCAGAATATGACAGGGATTAGGGAATGGATGACAGGGGTGAATAAAACACAAGAAAGACAAGATGCAACATTGAAATATCTTATAACACAGATTTTGGCAATAAAAAATTTCATCTAGGAAATAAATAACAAGGTAGCAACCATGGAAACCAGAATTATACTAGCTGAAGAAAGAATCTCAGAACTTGAAGACCAGAACATAGAATTAACCCAATCTGTAAAAAACATAGAAATAAGACTCAGAAAGAAAGAATAAAGCCTACAAGAGATGTGTGATTATATCAAGAGGCCGAAACTACATAATTGGTGTCTCAGAAGAAGAAAGGAAAATAGAGAACAAATTGGAGCAAGTATTCCAGGGGTTAATCCAAGAAAACTTCCCCCATCTTACCAGAGATGTGACCAGCCATGCACAAGAGATACAGAGAAACCCTCACAAGATATCAAATGAGAATACCAACCCCTAGTAATTCACCTACACAAAGTAGGCACAAAATTTAAAAATCCTAAAGGCAGCAAAAGAGAAAGGTCAGACTACCGACTGGGGAAAAACAATCAGAATAGCAGCAGGCCTATCGGCAGAAACACTACAAACAAGAAGGGACTGGAGGCCAATATTCAAAGTCCTCAAAGAAAAACAATTTCAACCATGAATTTCCTATCCAGCCAAGCTCAGCTTCATCAGTGATGGAGAATTAAAATCTTTCCCGGACATCCAGTCCCTAAGAGATTATGCAGCTTCCAGACCAGCTCTACAGGAAACACTTAAAAAGGTATTAAGCACAAAAGAAAGATGAAAAAGAATGACCACACACTTCCTAAGAAAACAGCAAAGCACAGAATCAACAGAGAATACAGTACAACAAGAAACTTGAAAATACAAACATGCATCAACCCCAAAGCCCAAAGAAAACAAGCAAAGAAAAAACTTTATAAGAATCTCATGACAGGTATAAACAATCACAGTTCAATAATCAACCTGAATGTGAATGGACTACATGTACCACTGAAAAGATACAGAATAGCAAACTCAATAAGAAACCATGACCCAATTATTTGCTGCATCCAGGAGACTCATCTCACTATAAAGGACGCACACAGACTCAAAATTAAAGAATGGAACATGAGTCTTCAGGCAAATGAATCACAAAAGAAGGCAGGAGTGGTGATGTTTATATCAGACAAAACAGCGCTCAAGCTATCAAAAATTTTAAAAGATGCAAAAGGACACTACATAATGATAAAAGGGTCAATCCATCAACAAGAAATATCCATTCTAAACATATACACACCCAACACAGGAGCACCAGCATTTATAAAGCAACTACTAAGTAAACTAAAAAAGATATTGATTCTAACACTATTATAGCAGGGGACTTGAATAACTAACTAACAGCCCTAGATCTTTTGCATCGAGGCAAAAATCAAAAAGAAGATCCAGAACCTATACTTGACACTCAACCAAATGGACTTTAATAGATACCTACAGATTACTCCACCCAACAACCACAGAATACACATTCTACTCATCACCATGTGGAACGTACTTCAAGATCAATCACATCCTTGGCCATAAATCAAGCATAAACAAATTCCATAAGGTTGAAGTGTTGCTATGCACCTTCTTGGACCACACTGGAATAAAAATAAATATCAACACCAACAAAATTTCCCCAAAAGCCAAAAAGACATGGACCTAAACAGCATGATGCTGGACAACTCCTGGATCACACTGAAATAAAAGCAGAAATTTAAAAACTCCTGAAAACAAATAAAAATGAAGATCTTACCAAAACCCCTGGGATGCCTTGAAAGCAGTTCTCAAAGGGGAATTTATATCTCTTTGAGCACACATCAAGAAAACAGAAAGATCAGAAGTTGAGAGCCTAACAAATCACCTAAGGGAGCTGGAAAGAGAAGACCACCAAAACCTCAACTTTAGCAGAGGAATCCAAATCACAAAAATAAGAACCCAAATATGGGACATAGAAGACAAAAATATCATAGAAAACATCAACAAAACAAAAAGCTGGTTCTTTGAAAGAATTAAAAAGATTGATGGGCCCCTAGCCAGAATGACCAAGAAAAAGAGAGAAAAAGCCCAAATAAACACAATCAGAAATACAAAAGATCAAATCACAACTGACCCCAAAAAAATACAAAAGATTATCAGATATATGATGTGCACATATATGGAAAAAAACTTGATAACCTAAATGAAATGGAGAACTTTCTGACATCACATAACCTCCTCAATTGAAAAAAGAATACATTTAGACACTAAATAGACCAATACTCCCCAGTAAATTGACTCTGTCACACAAAAACTACCTACAAAAAAGCCCTGGCTTTCCAGCAGAATACTAAAAAACATACAGGAAGGAGCTGATACCAATCCTACTGAAAGTATTCCAGGCAATTGAGAAAGATGGAATTCTCCCCAAATCATTTTACAAAACTAACGTCACACTGATACCCAAACAGGGTAAAAACCCAACAAAAAAGAGAACTGTAGGCCAATATCCCTTATGAACGTAGATGCAAAAATCCTCAAAAAGGTTCTAGCAAATCAGATCCAAAAACACATCTCAAAAATCATCCAACATGACCAAGTAGGCTTCATCCCCAAAATGCACGGCTGGATTAACATTTGCAAGACCATATATGTCATTAAATACATCAATAGATGTAAAAGCAAGAACCACATGATTATCTCATTAGATGCAGAAAAAGCTTTTGATAAAATCCAGCATTCCTTCTTGATAAAAGCCCTCAAACACCAAGGTATAGAAGAAACATACCTCAAAATAGTAAGTGCTATCTACGATAAACCCACAGCTAACATATTGCAAATGGACAGAAACTGGAAACATTTCCCCTGAAAACAGAATAGGCTGCCCACTCTCACCCCTCTTGTTCAACATTGTGTTGGAAGTCGTAGCTAGGGCATAGACAAGAGAAGGAAATCAGGGGTATCCAAATAGGAAAAGAGGAAGTCAATCTATCCCTCTTTGCTGATGATATGATCCTATACCTTGAAAATCCAAAAGAATCTGTCAAAAACCTGCTTGCACTGAAAAAAGACTTTGGCAAAGTCTCAGGGTACAAAATAAATGTGCAAAAGACAGTTGCATTTCTATGCACCAACAACAAACAGACAGAGACCCAGATAAAAAGCATAATCCCATTCACAATAGCCGCACCAAAAAAAATATACCTTGGCATCTTCCTAACCAGAAAAGGGAAAGACCTTTAAAATGAGAACCACAAAACATTACTCAAAGAAATCCAAGAAAACACAAACAAATGGAAAAATATTCCATGCTCACAGATAGGAAGAATCAACATTGTTTAAATGTCCATCCTACCAAAGGCAATCTACAGATTCACCGCAATACCCATTAAGTTACCAACATCATTCTTCTCAGACCTGGAAATGACAATAAAGAAATTCATATGGAAACATAAACTATCATGAATAGCCAAAACAATCCTTAGCAAAAGAAACAAAGCAGGAGGTATCACACTTCCAGACTTCAAACTTTTCTAAAAGGCTACAGTAATCAAAACAGTTTGGTATTGGTACAAGAACAGGTATATTGACCAATGGAACAGCATAGAGATTCGGAAAGCAAAGCCTCAATTTCTCAACCAACTCACCTTTGACAAAGCCTCCAGCAACAACCACTGGGGAGAGGAGAACCTATTTAGTAAATGGTGCCGGGAAAACTGGCTGATCACATACAGAAGACTGAGACAGGGCCCCTACCTATCACCATACACAAAAATTAACTCTAAATGGATCAAAGACCTAAATGTAAAACCTCAAGCTATAAGAATCTTAGAAAACCCAGGAGATACCTTTATGGAGATTGGAACTGGCAGCCAGATTCCTATTCAGAACCTTAAATTCTCATACCTTAAGAAATAAGATAGACAAGTGGGACCTCATCAAACTAACGAGATTCTGCAAAGCAAAAGAAACCATCAAGAGAGCGTGGAGACAGCCCACAGAATTCGAAAAATATTTGCCAACTGTATATCTGACAAAGACCTAACATCTAGAATTTACAAGGAACTCAATCGTGCCAAAAGGAAAAAAACAAATAGTCCCATTAAAAAGTGGGCAAAAGGCATTAGTAGACACTTCTCAAAAGAAGATATACGGGCAGCCAAAAGACGCATGATAAAAGGTCAGCCTCATTCATCATCAGAGAAATGCAAATCAAAACCATATTGAGATACTACCTAACCCCAGTAACAACGGCCATCATTAATAAAACAAACAACAACAAATGCTGGCGAGGATGCGGAGAAAAAGGATTGCTTCTGCATTGCTGGTGGGAATGCAAACTGGTGCAACCTCTTTGGAAGACACCTTGGCAATTTCTGAAAGAACTAGAAGTTGAGCTTCCATATGACCCAGCAATTCCCCTATTGGGAATATACTCAGAGGAACTCTAATCATTCTTTAAAGAAGATACCTGCACCCATATGTTTCTTGCAGCTCTATTCACAATAGTGAAATCATGGAACCAACCATGCTTCCCACCAAAGCTGGACTGGATAAAAAACATGTGGTACTTATACACAATGTAATAGTATGCAGCCATAAGGAAGGACAAGCATATGGACTTTGCAGCAACTTGGATGGATTTGGAGTCGATCATATTCAGTGATCTTTCACAGAAACAAAGAACAGAGTACCACGTGTTCTCATTCATAAGTGGACCTTGAACAATTGTCAAATAGTATAAGAAAGGGATTAGCAGTAGTGAGAAACTGCCAGGGGAAGGAAGTGAGATTGGCCATTGAGCGAAATTGCTAGGGGAGGGAGGGGCACACCTCATCAACTGGGTACCTGCATAATCAACGTTTGTATACCTAACCCTGAATTGTACCCCACATTTTAAAATTTAAAAACAAAATGATGCAGTGAGAAGGAAAGAAAGGAAAATGAGTTGTCTTGGGGCTAACCCAACATTAGTAGACTAAGTAGCACCTATCCAATATGATTTTAGAAGCTCTGGGAAGCTCTCCACACACAACTACTATCTTTAACCACCCCCCCCAAAGTTTCTCCTTTCTGTTTGAGCCTTGATGGCATTCCCTTTAATAGAGAACAAAGCCTTTTATCCCACAATTAGTGATTAGATGTAGAACACAGACCCCATTTAACCCAGGGAACTATGATTCATACTTATTCACAATGAGTGACTCATATTAGAAAAAAATGGAGTCTGACCCAACATTGATAAATGAGAGGAAGTGGAGGGAACTAACCCCAGAGGCTTTCCATATTTTAAATAATTTTAAATTATTCAAAATCTAGAAAAAAGCCACCAATTCTAATTAAGAGGTAGAGTTTTTCCATCTTGCAGTGCCTGGTTATTCTAGAACCTTCCAAAACTAAGCAAGGACATTTTAGAAAGGCTAAAAGCAAATGAGAATCATTTTCTTCTTGCTTCTCCCCTCAAATATAATAACTTCTACTTCTCAACAAATTGCATAATGTTCAACTTCTTTTAAAAGGATATTCTTTTCACTGCACCTTTAATTGAAAATAGTCTTTATTAAGGCCCTGTTGACCTTACTTATCAGGATAAATGTTGCATATCGAAATGCAATGTTCCTCAAAGGGAACATTAGTGAAACCGCTTTCAGATTTAAGAGAAATCAATATCAGACTAAAAACTATGTGAAAAATCATATGATTCTCATCAATTTTTGTTAATTATTGCTCATGGGAAGCAGTGCATAAATTAGGTGATCTTATTTCATTATGTAGCAAGGCAGACAGTGTGATACATGAGGCTTCTTATTATAGGCTTAAGTGGTAGCTGAGAGTAGGAATGAAGAGAGGAAAGTTAAAGAGTGCAGGCTACCATAATGTGTTCTTTTGCAAAAAGACATTTATTTAAAGAAATACAGGTTTGGGGTAGCCAGATAAAATACAAAATACTCACTTAAATTTAAAATTCATATAAACAGTGAATATCTTTCAGTATAAGTATGTCCCATAAAATATCAAAGGCATATTTATCCTAAAAAAATTAGTTTGGGTTCATTTGAAATTCAAATTTAACTAGATGTTGTGTGTTTTTATTTGCTAAATCTTGCAATCCTACACAGGTTCCAATTTTAGCAGGGTCTCAGTTTTTCAAAGGTGAAAAATAACAATAATATCTAACATCTGTAAAGACTATCAGCATTTCGAAGAACATGAACATTTATCAACTCATTTTACCTTCACAAAAATCCTAGGAAGTAAGTAGAGTAGGTATTTATTATTATCTTAGAAATTAATGCCTAGAAAAGTGAAACAACTTATCCAAGGCCACCCAGCTGTTAAAAAGCAGAGCCAGGATTTAAACTTAAATCTTCAACCTAATGCTGCTAAAAATTAAATGTGCATAGAAATTACCTGGGAATTTTTCAAAAATTCAAATTATGATTCAGGAAGTTTAGGGTGGAGTCCAAGATTTTTCATTTCTAACAAGTTCTCAAGTGATACTGATCTTGCCTCTCTTCAGACTACTGTTTTGAACAGTGAGGGTCTAACTTGTCCCCAAAATAATGTTCTCATTTGTCTACTGCTCTATTTTTACTTATAAGTAAATAATTTTCAGCTAAACTTTCATAATCTAAGTAACATGGAGTAGCATAGCTTTGGCAACCTGAAGGTGTTAAGGTTATTATTTAGATATTTCAGGCTTAAATATACTTCTGCATGAGTTAGCTCTCTGGTTTCCCACACAAAGTTACTACCAATAGAAGAAAAATTCACCTTGGGGCTTCTAGTCTCTGCCAAAAATCACTGAGCGAAAAATAATCTGATTGAAAAATTAGGTAGTGGTGCTATTTCTCCTCTCGACAAAACTCTTCAGCAAAGTGGTTGGGGTCAGGAGAGTTCAGTTGGATTAATCTACTTGAAAACATCCCTGATCATGATATTCACTAACTCAAAAATCTTCAATTCCTCCAGTTACCTACTGAATGAAATTGAGATTCCTTAGTCTGATCATCAGGGCCCTGAACAATATTGCTTATGTTTCAGTGTCCTTTTCACCTTTACCTCCCTCCATACTCCTTCCTTTCCTCTTATACAAATTATACAAATTGAGCTACCTTCTATTCTTTAGAAGCCACTAAAGCCTTTCTGCTTCTGTGCCTTTGCTCACACTCTTATTTTATCATCCCTTCCATCTCTACATGGTAAGATGTTATCTATCCATTAAGACTCTCCTTTGATACTCCTTCTTCTTATGCTAGACTGTTTTCTGACTGAAAGGTAGGAACCCCAAGAACCTTAGAATAGAAGAACTTGGTAAAATAATTCTAGCAGTTAGTGCAGCCATTTTAATTTTGGCGCTAGTCCTGGCACACTTTGCTAAATAGCCTATTCTACCTCTTAATCATTAGCAAGAAGTAAAAACGGTCTCCCAGAGTTAGGATCTGGTAATTATTTCTAGTCCCTTAAGCATTTCTAGTTCTGATTGTTCTTCTAGGCATCTATGCTCCTGGTAATGACGTATTGTTACCAGTCTTTCATAGCCAGCCTCCAGCCCACCACTTGGAGTCATGAGATAAGTACCTGGGGATTTCTAGAAACAAGACTTATGTGACTTCTGTTATCTACATCAAATAATGCAACCTCCTGACTTTTCTCTTAGCCCAAACTTCCCTACAAGAGCCTTAAATATATTCAGCTTCCCTGCCTTTAAGACCACACTCACCTATGAGTGCTTGCCCCCTTCTGTCCATGGAAAGTGGGTAATAAAATTTCTTTCTGTGTTGCAAATCTTTGCCTCTTTCCTGTGGCACCAGTCTACCTTGTCTCAGTTTACCCTTTCACTAATCCATAAACAGGCCCAAACCAGCATGCAATCTCTTCCTCC
>CAUYQG010111476.1:0-14270 GCA_963574415.1 Tarsius wallacei | reverse complement strand
TTTCCCAGGGCTTTGTCCTCTGTCCTTCTCCTTTTAAAATGCACCATGGATGACTTTGAAGGTAATTTTCTTTTAAGGTTTTACTTACCTCCATGTTATGATGACTCTCAAATCTATACCAGGGGTGCTTAAAAAATGCATATACATTTTAAGCGATGTTAACTATGCATCTATGTTATCAAAAGTGTCTGGACACCGATGGTAACCACTTTGAGCACAAGTCAAACATAACTTGTGTTCATCTTTTTTTAATCAGTATATATTGAGTATTACAATTTTAATACAGTTTTTTCCTTTCTTTAAATGTATATACTTTTTTTTGGCACCTTCTGTATTTACATCCCAGTCTTGTCTATTGAGCTTTGGATTCAAAATATATGTCAGCTGGAGGCACATTACTATCTTTACGTCTACTTGTCTAAGACTAAACTCATCATCCTAATTTTAACCCTGATCTTCAAAATCTCCCAATAAGAAAATCACAGGCTAACTAGTCACCCAAGATAGAAACCTGAGAGCCACTCTTGGCTTCTCTTTATGTCTGCAGTCTTGTCCCCCTCCAAGGTCACATTGCTGTCTGACTTCTTCCAATCCCTCTAGCCATATCTTTTACCTCTCTCCAACCACATATTTTCCTACTCTTTTAAACACTAAGGTGTTCACCAATGTAACTAGTTATTTGTTTTGTGCCTTCATGCCTTTTTACAAATTTCTTTTAAATGCCTTTTCCTGTTGAATTTCTAGTTATCTTTGATTTTGGATTTTTCATTCTGCCACCCTCTATCATATTATTTATTATTATGAGCTTTGCATCATCTGATAAGTATGACTTATAATATTATATTTAAGTCACTGACAGGGATATTAAAAAGGAGAGGGTGACAGGGTACAAGTGTATTCTACTAGAAACTTGCTTTCAAGTTGACAGTGATCCTTTAACCAATATATCCAAGCACAGTTGTTCATCTACAAATGAAATCACCTAATTGTAATATTATCTATCCTAAATTTCATGTATTTACCTCTGGGGATAGTATGTTTCTAATAAAGACATACTATATTTTTCCCCTCTATATTATGGAGAACTAATATTGTAAGTGACAGAAATCCAACTTTTGGATAAAATAGAAAAAAGGAATTTATTAACTCACATAATTGAAAAGCAATATAAAAATGTCTTAGGGAATGTCTAGATCCAGGACTCAAGTGATGGCCTCAAGATTTGATCTCATTTTTACCTCTTGGCACTTTCATTCTTCTGTCAAGCTCTCTCCATGTGGTAGTACAATAGCTGCTGGCAACTCTGACTGACCTCCTCCTCTCATTAACCCTTGCTGAAAGAAAGAGTGCATCCTTACTTGCTGCTCTGCCAAAAATTCAGAGTTAGTTTTGATCACACTGTGTCCCATTTTTTCCTGGCCTTATCATTATGGTCAGAGGCATAGAACATACTGCTTGGCCAAGACTTGATCTGGAGTAGGATCACCCCCTCCCCCATACACATGGACTGATAGTGCACCAAAAGTGTTTCCTACAGAAAATGGGAGTGCTCTCGCCAGAAGAAGAGAGATGAGCAGGTGAAAACAATGATGTCCACTGCTTCCTCCTCCCCAGTGTGGACATTAGCTATTATTATTTAGTCCCATACCAGGGGAGTGGCTTTAGTATTATCTAATTATTGCCAGAAAGGTTTGTTTAAGATACATTATTACTATTATTATTATTTGAATTGGGGTCCCACTCTGTCACCCAGAGTGCAGTGACATGATTCTAGCACCCTGTAGTCTTGACCTCCTGGGCTCAGGCGATCCTTCTGCCTCACCATCCTAAGTAGCTGGGACTACAGGAATGTACCACCATGACTAACTATTTATTTACTTGTCCATTTATTTACTTTTTTATAGAGATGAGGTCTCGCTATATTGCCTAAGCTTGTGTTGAACTCCTGGGCTCAAGCAATCCTCCCGCTTCAGCCTCTCAAAGTACTGGGATTACAGGCCTGAGCCAATACACCCAGCCTAAGATACATTATTTTGAAATAAAATATTATTTTGGATGCATATCCTCTAATATTTAATTAGCTTATAGCTAATGAGTGGCAATCATGTAGTGTTTTAAACAAGAGTGACATATGTTCAAATTCTTGGTTTGGTCCTTTACTAGCTTTGTGGTCTTGGGTAGGTGACTTAACCTCCCTAAGTGTCAGTTTCAAGAATTAAATACCACTTTCATAGAGTTGCTATAAAGATTAAAGACAATTTGTAGGAATCACTTAGCGTACTCAGCATATAATAGGCTTTCAAACAATGAGGTGATTATTAATATATTATAGCACATTAAGTTTATTATAGCACATTGAAGTAACTTTCTCAACTAGTTTATCCTGGCTTTTCATCAGGGATTAATATTGTAAAAAGAACATGACTCCTAGTCTATAGATTACAGAACTATAACTTTTTCTACAATAACTAGTTTTTATTCTGAAGGCCTATTCTCTTAGGGTGGACAAAACTAATTTCAACCAATTTGGAAGCCCCTCCCCACTATAATTTTCTGGATCAGATTTACTTTCTGAGGTTTGAATAGTGCTTGTATCATCTGCTCCTTAAGTCCTCTGCTACCAGGCCTTCACTGTATTACCTGTAATTCCATCATTACCATCCACAGATCACTGCTGAGATGTGTTCACAGGAGGGCACTTGGCCCCTTCAGATCCAGTGGCTCTCCTCCATACTCTCAGGTCAAGCTTGGAGGGGTGTGACTAAAGGTGAGAAGGCATCATGGAGTCCTTCTGCTGCATCTAGGCCACGTCAGTCCATTGATCTGCCCAGATGCCTCACGTACTTGTTTCTGACACAGAGTTTAAGTGTAGATCAGGGCCCCTTTGCTTTTAGGTTTCTCAGACCTATTTAGTGTCTTGCCAACTTTCCAATATTACCACCAAGTGCACTAAAAAATAATCTTTAAAAACTGGATTTAATTTTTAATTATGTATTTCTATTTAAGACTTTCAAAAAGCAGCTATATTTAGGAATTTTCCACATACTGCAAAGACTAAAAATGGAATCATGTGCAATCATGCATCATTTTCCATCCAGATGTTAAACAAAAAACTCAAAAAACAAAGACAAAAACCTAAAATAAGTTTTGTTCCTCACCAACTTCACTGGAGGTCAGTACTTAGTAGAGCAAATGAGCTGTGCGGTGACTGCAGGAGCAAGCTTGCAGTGGCAGAGCTTCCAGGTTATCGTTTCTGTCTATAATGTCAAATGCTAAAGTTCTGACTAACATAACTTTCCTGAAAAACAAAATTTTAGTAGCAATTACATTTAAAAATTTTCGAATTTATTCTTGTATTCCAGAAGTTCAGATTAATGATGGTGATATTTTGCTTGGGCCTTAGGTCAAATATTCGTTTCACAACTAGGCCTTCAGCTCAAATGTTCAGAGGCCCTCTAAAATATTACCTCATCCTTAACGATTTCCTCGGTAGAAATAGCAAATAAATGAGTATTTTCCTTCACACCTGCCTTTAGCACAAAAACTTCCCAATCTGTACTCTGTGATCCATGTGAACATTTATATAGTTACTGGGTAAGCTTGGCCCTTCCCTGCTGGTTTCTTTTGAAACCAACCTCATCCCTTCCGCCCCATCACCTCTCCTCTTTAAAATTGTGTTTCAGATCATAAATTCCTGAACAAGAGGGATAGAGTTTCCAAGTTTCTTCTACTTCTACCATAGTTGGCAACTGTGAGGTCTCTGGAAACGGTCCTTGCAGGTGACAATAACCATAAGATCTCCAATAACCAGAAAATTAAGCAAGCTATTACTATTACAACGTGGTTTTTAGAATGCATCCTTATATTTCCAGCACATTCTTCCGTTTAAAGGCCAAAGATTAGAATGTGCACACCTTACTTTTAAATGTTATGCTCTAAGTTGTAAAATAAATGTAGATCATGCTATAGAAAAGTTACAGAACAGAGATGAAACTCACACACCACCGTGTGCACAGTTATTTAAATCATTTGGATGAATTCTTCTGTTTTTCCTCTCTCTCTGGCGCACCTTTGCACCCTGAAGACAGAGCCGCGCCGTCGCCATGGAAACCGCGCGGGGGCCGTGCTGCGGTCGCCGGCCATGCGGTCGCCATGGAAACCAGGGAGGCCAGGCGGAGAGTGGTGAGTCCTAGGTCCAGGCGTCAGGGCCCGGCGGGCCCTTGGGAGGCCCGGGAGGACGCAGCCGGCATCTTTCCTGCCCGCTGCTCGGGCGGGGGCTGGAGGGGAGCGGGCTTCCGTCGCGGACGCTCTCAGGCCCCGCTTGTGCCCCGAGCTCTGCGCGCCACCCCCGGCCGGCAGTCTCGGGGACGCAGCAGGCCCGGCCTCGGGGCTCGCTCAGGGGCCAACAGCGACCCGGCCCCGCTCAGGACCTCCCGGATCATGCGGCGGGGCCGCAGCTCTCCGTGTCCGGTTCCTCAGGCTTTCTCTTTGTTTAACCCTGGGTGCCCGGGACTGCCCTGGAGTCCTGGAGCTGGGACCCAACATCCTTAAGGAACTATATTTTTTTGAAGAGAAAGTTCAATTGACTTAAAAGGCCCTTCGGGATCTGCTTCTCTATCAGACTTGAGGCTGCCTTGTCCGCCTCCTTGTCCATTGCAATGCTGTTCTCACGATCAGGAGTGCCCTTTTCGCCTCCCTTTAAAAGACTCCTGCTCTTCAACACAGTGTTGAAGTGTCACCTCTGCACGTCCTCTGGGAAGGCCTTCTGGGACCTCCCCACCCCACGGAGTGTTGACTGTAGGTGTCCCTACTCCTCACTCCGGAAGCACTCTTTGCCTACCCCGTTGATATCTTTTATCTCATGTTCATTTACTTGTATCTTCCCTGCTAGTCTGTGAAGGCCTATGGGGTAGGGACCACGTCCTGTGTGATTTTTTTTTATTCCCTAGCAGCCCCCCAAAGCGGTCACACATTGTGATTAACAAGAAAAGTTTATAGATTTGTTTTCCCAAACTCGTTTGGTAAGGCAGAACAGGTGCCATCCTCTTTTGGGAAAAGCCGTGATATTAATAAAGAGCAGAATCAGGACTAAAGCTATGCCATTCTACCTTCACATTTCCAGCCTTCCTTCTCCCCTCCCTATGCTCATATTCTTTATGAAACCTTAATTATATGTAGCAAGGTTACAATTCTGGATCCTGTTATTATTTTTGTGGGAAACTAAAATGTAACTCATTTTCTGTCTGTGACTGATCAGCTTCCTTTCATGAGTATTCATTTATTGACTATTAGGAAATAAATCACCTGAGTGGCCAATTGACTTTATATTTTAGCTTAATCTGTAATTAATTTTGGGGGGCTAGTGTTTAACTTCTCTTATACAAGTTTAAAAATGTTTACATTCTTTTTAAATTTTATTTTTATTTATTTTTACTTTTTATTATAAAGATGTGGGGTACAGTTCAGGGTTAAGTATACAAATGTTGATTATGCAGGAACCCTTGTTGATGAGGTGTGCCCCTCCTTCCCCTAGCAGTTTCCCTCAATTGCCAATCCAACCCTTCCGCCCCTGACAGATTCCCACTACTGCCAATCTCTTTCTTATAGTATTATATTGTTCAAGGTCTGCTTATGAGTGAGAACATATGGTACTCTGTTCTTTGTTTCTGTGGTAGATCACTGAGTATGATCGACTCTAAATTCATCCAAGTTGCTGCAAAGTCCATATGCTTGTCCTTCTTTATGGCTGCATAATATTCCATTGTGTTTATGTACCATATTTTTTTTTTCCCAGTCCAGCTTTGATGGGCAACATGGTTGGTTCCATGTTTTTGCTATTGTGAGTAGAGCTGCAACAAACATACGTGTGCAGGTATCTTTTTTGTAGAATGATTTGAGTTCCTCTGGGTATATTCCCAATAGGGGGATTACTGGGTCATATGGAAGGTCAATTTCTAGTTCTTTCACAAATCACCACACTGTCTTCCAAAGAGGCTGAGCTAGTTTGCATTCCCACCAGCAGTGTAGAAGCATTTCTTTTTCTCTGCATCCTCGCCAGCATCTGTTGTTGTTTGTTTTACTAATGATGGCCATTCTTACTGGGGTTAGGCGGTATCTCAGTGTGGTTTTGATTTGCATTTCTCTGATGATGAGTGAGGCTGAGTACTTTTTCATGTGTCTGTTGGCGGCCCGTATATCTTCTCTTGAGAAGTGTCTATTCACATATTTTGCCCACTTTTTAATGGGGCTGCTTGTTTTTTTCTTTTAGGCACATTTGAGTTCCTTGTAGATCCTAGATGTTAGACCTTTGTCAGATATACCGTTGGCAAATCTTTTTCCCCATTCTGTGGGCTGTCTCCCTGCTCTCTTGATGGTTTCTTTTGCTTTGCAGAAGCTCGTTAGCTTGATGAAGTCCCACTTGTCTATCTTATTTCATATGATATGGACACTTAAGGTTTTGATCAGGAATTGGTTCCCAGTTCCAATTTCCATAAGGGTGTCTCCTGCATTTTCTAAGATTCTTATAGTTTGAGGTTTTACATTTAGGTCTTTGATCCATTTAGAGTTGATTTTTGTGAATGGGGATAGGTAGGGGTCTTGTTTTAGTTTTCTGCATGTGGTCAGCCAGTTTTCCCAGCACCATTTACTGAGTCGGTTCTCCTCTCCCCAGTGGTTGGTGGTGGAGGTTTTGTCAAAGGTGAGTTGGTTGAGAAATGGAGGTTTTGCTTCCAGAATCTTCACATAGAAATTTCTTCTCACATAGAAATATTGTTGGAAAGGGGGGAATATTTTAATATCTTTTTCAGATAATTGTGCATATTTTTCTTTATGACTACAGCTTAACATGACAAGTGGTACCTTCTTCTTTTTTATTTTTATTTCTTCCTCAGAAAATGGTTATATTCTGGACAAGTGGTAGTTTGTTAAAGGCTAGTTGCAATGTGGGATTTGAAGCCATATCAATGGACTTTTCCCTGTGTTACATTAATATCTATTAGTCTGTCTTATACTTTGAATGGATCTTTTATGCAGGCCTGATTTTGTAACATCTTGGAAAATGGTGGGAAGCAAACAGATCTTGGAAAGCGTAAAGTGGTCATTGGTAAAATATGAGTTCTTTTTTTTATATTGATTTTCCAAATGTTAACGTTTCATGCTTTACTATTAACCTCCCCACACTTTTATTAATATAATCACTGATGTCATCAGATAAGTATTGAAGAGTTGTTAAGCTCACAATGACCAACATATAGCCAATACAAGTTTTCTAAAATTCTAATTATATTAGAGTTCTTCATAGAAACAGAACCAATAAGATATACACACACACACACACACACACACACACACACACACACACACATAATTGGCCCTCCATGTCTGTAGATTTGGCCCTGTATCTCATAAAGACAGTTAATTTTGATTGTTACCTTCTCTTGTCCTCAGGGGAGGTGTAATTCACTTCCTTTTTCAGTCCCAGGAGCCAAGGTTGTATAACTTAATAGCACAAGGATTAGTTAATAGAACATTTATTAAAGATATGAAAGACTCAGAAGTTTTTTTCAAGTCAGGTTCTTGCTTTGTCGTCCAGACTGGAGTGCAGTTGCATGATCATGGCTCACCGCAGCCTGGACCTTTTGGGCTCAGGCGATCCTTCTGCCTCACCCTCCCAGGTAGCTGGAACCACAGGCATGTGCCACCATGCCCCATTAATTTTTTGATTTTATTTTTTTGAGATGGTGTCTTGCTATGTTGCCCAGGCTAGTCTCAAACTCTTGGGCTCAAGCAATCCACCTGCCTTGGCCTCCCACAGTGCTGGGATTACAGGCGTGAGACACTGCTCCCAGCTGACTGTTTGCTTTTATAATAAGAAAAATAAAAGCTAAACGCAAGAGCAACCTGCAAGCCTCTTCTTGAATTTAACCTAATTTGCCTTTTGCTGTTTGCCTCCAACCAGAGTCTTTTCCAAGGGCTAGCCTCCAAAGTTCTGAGCATGATCCTAACCTCAGAACATTTGATTAAAACAGAATCACAGTTTATTGTAAAACAATAGTTATTCATTTAATCAAGGTGATAACCAAAACTTTAGAAACAATACCAAAAGTTACATGGCTGTACAAACCTGAATTCTTAAAAATCTCAGTTTTCCTAAATGGTCAAAAACCTAATGATGATAACATAGGTATTACAGTATCTAGATAAAGCATAGAATCTGACCTTAGGCCACTTACTAAGAGGATAGCCTGGAAGTTAAACTTGCATTCCCGTATCTTCTTATAACTTTTTAACCAAACACATATTATTTTCATTATTCATTTTACATGTAAAATTTTTTTTCTTACATCTGAAAGTTCTAATTACATATATTAATTGGTATGTTAACTCTTAATGACTCTTATTTTTAGTGGAAAATCTAGAGGACAAGGAATATTATGTAACAGATACAGAGTACTAGACAAAGGACAATGACTGGGTTTAGGCTTCATATTTTAAAGGTTTATATTTAAGGACATAAGTTTATAGACAATTTAAGCAAGAATACAAGTTGTTACAGAAGTAAAGTTTTATATCTTAAAACATTTAACAGAAATAGTATCTGACCAGCAGAATAATGAACTCAGACAAAATGTTAAATTAAATTCCGAAGACAGGGCTGGGCTCAGTGGCTCATGCCTATAATCCCTTGGAGGCCAAGGCAAGAGGATCACTTGAACCTAGGAGTTCAAGACCAGCCTGGGCAACATAGTGAGACTTCATCTCTACAAAAGAAAAGAAAAGAAAAATTAGCTGGGTGTGTTGGTGTGTGCCTCTAGCCCCAGCTACTTGGGAGGCTGAGGTAGAAGGATTGTCTGAGCCCAGGAGGGTGAGGCTTAAGGCCAGAGGCTTAAGGAAAGCAAAGTGCTGGGATTATAGGTGGTGAACCATGATTGTGCCACTGCACTCCAGGCTGGGTGACAGAGTGAGACTCTGACTCAAAAAAAAAAATTCTGAAAACATTTCTATTTTACCAATAATTTAAAAACCATGTTTACTAAAGATTACTAAAGTCATGTGAACTAAGACATTTGAGTTAGCGTTTTTATATTTTTTTGATGAAATAATTATTTTTTTAAAACTACTTATTTTATTGCTTTGGGCCGCCTTAAATTTGCATTCTAAAGAGACAATCTTAGGTGAAACAAGATAGAGAATACAAACACATATACACAGTGGGGGTGCCAAAAAATGTATACACATTTTAAGCGATGTTATCTGTGTACTAGTTTTAGTTTGCTGTAATCAGAAGTATGTGGATGCTGATGGTAACCTCTTCAAGTACCTCTGGTAACTGCAGAAGTCAAACATGACTTGTATTCATCTTTTTTTATCAGTATATGTTGAATATGACAATTTTCATATAGATTGTTCCTTTCTTAAAATGTGCGTACATCTTTTTGGGCACCTTCTGTGTATGTATATATATATTTGAGTCAGAGTCTCACTCTGTCACCCAGGCTGGAGTACAGTAGCATGCACATGGCTACCGTAGTGTTTACCTGTGGGTTCAGGTGATCCTACCTCAGTCTTCTAAGTAGCTTGAACTACAGGCACGCACCACCACTCCAGGCTAATTTTTTAATTTATTATAAAGAGGAGGTATCACCATGTTGACCAGACTGGTTTCAAACTCCTGGGCTCAGGCAATCCTAATGCCTCTGTCTCCCAAAGTGCTGGGATTACAGGTATGAGCCACCACACCTGGCAAGAATTTATACTTTAAAGTACAGAGTTAAAACATCAGCCTAAATTTTATACCATAATTTGCTTAAACTAGAAAAATGACATGAACAGCTTATTTAGTTAACATGGATAGGAAAAACACTTTTTCTTTTTGAGTTGGGGTCTCACTCTGTTGCCTAGGCTAGAGTGCAGTGGCACACCACACTCAACTAAGTTTAAAAATGTTTGTAGTCCAGATGCGGTGGCTCAAACCTATAATCCCAGCACTTTGGGAGGCCGAGGCAAGAGGAACGCCTGAGCCTGTGGGTTCAAGACAAACCTGGCAACATGGTGAGACCTCATCTCTACAATAAAATTAAAAAATTAACCTGGCATGATAATGCACACCTGTAGTTCCAGCTACTTGGAGGGCTGAGGCAGAAGGATCACCGTATCTCAGCAGGTCGATGCTGGGGTGGCCATGAGCGTGCCACTGCACTCCTTTTTTGTAGAGATGAAGTCCTACTATGTTGATTAGGCTAGTCTCAGACTCCTGGACTCAAGCAATCCTACTGCTTTGGCCTCCCAAAGTGCTGGGATTAGTAATTAGTAAACCACTATGCCCATGGTGGGGAGGGGGGAATATGACAGGACACTTTAAACAAAGGTTTAAAACAACAGGCAGACAGCCTTTCAAATGGAGGTTTCCTTAAAGATGCATTTCTTTACAAAAGTTTTCAGCCAGCTACACTCCAGAAAACTGTATCTTGGCTTCTTAGATTACTGGCTGCAGGCTGAAGCCCTTTATGGAAGAGGGAGAGCTTAGAAAGCACTTTAGGACCTAAACTACACATTGCTTATCTAAACACACAAGGAAATAACTAATAACCACTCATTGTAAGCAACTGCCAGTCATGTCTAAATACCTAGTTATTACATTATTAGGTTGGTGGGCTGAGCCGGTGCCATGGGTATGCAAAGAATTGTACAGAATTAGATTGGGAAAGGTAGTTTATTTAAGAATTAAGTCAGAGAGAGATGGTGGATCCACCTCTCCAGGAAAGCATGGTGGTGAATACTTGAGACTAGAGGTTTTTAAAACTTATTTTGTGGGGGGTAGGCAAGCATTCACAGGAGCTGGTGTCATGGTGATGGTGCCTGTTTCTGGTATCTCTGATGACCAGATGGATGGGTGATTCAGTTATGAGCACATAGACAAAGGGGTCCTGTAGCTGGATGAGTGGGTCAGTGACATAGATGAGAAGGGAAGGGCTGATTGCTGAAAGACAAATTCGTAGGATAAAGATGTTAATCTTAATGTCTTGTGACTTTCCCAGGGTTCCAGGAAAGGATTATTGTCATGCATGAGCTCAAGGAGACTAGAGAAACTCCATTTTGGACTCTGTCCTTTCATTTCCTTCTCTGGTTGTTTTGAAATATTTTATTTATTACTGGGGAACGTGGACGGTGGTCTGTCTTCTGTAGCTACTTTCTGTTGCATTGGGGCATAGAGATGTCCCTACCAGCCTAAAGTAAGAGGAAGAGATGAGGGATAGGAGGTCAATGGAGATGTTAGGAATATTTTTAATGTCTATACACAAAGCAGTGAGTAAAAGTACACACTATTAGAATTAATAATATTATAATTAAAGTTGTTACAGTTGTTATGACATATTAAGGCTTTGATGTCTGGTATGACATACTTATAAATAGTTATCCCAATGGGTTCAACACCCACTATAAGAATTCAAGCAGTTTTCACTATTGTACTAGTGAACTCCTTAGTCCATATATGGATATCCCCACAGCTTTTCTCTAAGTTCTTTTGGGTTTTGTGATGGGAATTCATAGACAGTTATGAGGGGTCCCAAGAAGGAAAAGAGTCAGGAAAGTCAGGACTATTTTTTTTTGTTGTTTTACAAATACAGAGGATACTGTAAATGTTGGAAAGCAGAGGAAGATGGGTCTGAGCAAAGAAAAAATGAAAAAATGTTAAATATTAACATTTTTTAGAAATGAAAAGAAAAAATATTAAGAAAAATGACTTTAACAAGGAAATATAGCTACTCTGAGAAAGTCTGAAGAAGAAAAATTTGACAGTGTTAGTTTAGAGACATGTAGTTATGTTGTAGTTTAAATCGTAGAAAAGAATAATGAAGAAGATAAATTTAAAACAGACAACAGCGGGTTTCCAAATCAGTTCAATAACAATTGATTTTCCTTTTTAACAAAATATGATTAAAAATACTGGTTGGGCCAGGCATGGCGGCTCATGCCTGTAATCCTAGCACTTTGGGAGGCGTAGGCGAGAGAACTACCTGAGCCCATGTATTTTTGAAACATAGTTCTCTCTCTCCACTCCTACATTTTTATTAAAGGTACATTATCGTAGGACCAATTTATTTATAAAATAGGTTTTAGACTTATTTGTATGAAGTGCAGCAAGAATAATTATTTGCCATAAAGACTCTTTTGAATTGACTTTGTTGAAGATATTTTCATAAGGAACCTTAGATTAGATTTTTCAGGAGCCTTTGAGTTAGCCAAGGTTTTGCTTTATAGACCTGTATGAACCAGGCCAGACTTTTCAAGGGCTTTTTGTTGGCTCATTATAGATCTTAATCTTAATTCCTTAAAGCAGTTTGTTTTAAAACAGTATTCCAGTCAAAGCCTTGGTAAAAAAAACAAACAAACAAACAGACAAAAAAAACCAGTACTTTCTTTTCTTTTCTTTTTTTGAGTGGGAATCTCACTTTGTTGCCCAGGCTGCAGTACAGTGGCATGCTGCTCATGGTCACCACTGCCTCGACCTGCTGGGCTCAGGCAATCCTTCCACCTCAGACTTCCAAGTCGCTGGAACTACAGGCATGTGCCACCATGCTCAGCTAATTTTTTTGATTTATTGTAGAGATGAGCTCTCGCCATGTTGCCTAGGCTGGTCTCAAACCCATGGGCTTAGGCAGTCCTCTCACCTATGCCTCCCAAAGTGGTAGGATTACAGGTGTGAGCCACTGTGCCTGGCCCAACCAGTATTTTTAATCATATTTCGTTAAAAAGGAAAATCGTTTGTTATTAAACTGATTTGGAGACCCGCTGTTGTCTGTCCATATTGTCACAACCCCTAGAGGAAGGCATGGCAAGTATTCCAGCACTCCTACATGTACCCACATTTCTGAGAGTTAACAAAAGGTGCACTTTCCCTTATCTCCTATACACTCCCAGTAAGTAACTTAAAAGAACACGTAACTTCCCTGCAAACTGTGCCCAATTAACTGAGATGTAAATCCCCATTGACTCCCTTTTCCTAGTAGTCACAGGTTTTAATAATATAGTATCAAGGTAATCTTAAGTCTTGTGATTTGTGTAACTTTTGCATATAACAACATGTATGATGTAACAATGTATGATATTTTAGACCCTGTTAACTCCCTTTAATCTATGGTAAGCTTGATTAACGCTTTTGTGTGGTACTGATAAAAAGGTATGAGATTTCTCTGGTGACTGGCACCAGGAAACGTGGACCATAAAATGTCATTATTAACAAATTGTAGCTGTAACTTAGATTCTATACAATGCTCTGCTACTCAAGTAGTCAATGTATCAGTACCAACTATTCTGAACTTATAAAAGCAGACTGTAAAACTTAAAGGGGGAGTAGAACCATTTTAAAGAGGCCAAAAGCTCACTCTGCTCCCTGCGTTTTCTAAGATTCTTATAGTTTGAGGTTTTACATTTAGGTCTTTGATCCACTTAGAATTGATTTTTATGTATGGTGTTAGGTAGGGGTCCTGTTTCAGTCTTCTGCATGTCGTCAGCCAGTTTTCCCAGCACCATTCACTGAACAGGCTCTCCTCTCTTCAGTGTTTGTTAGAGGCTTTTGTCAAAGATGAGTTGGTTGAGAAATGGAGGCTTTGCTTCTGGAATCTCTATCCTGTTCCATTGGTCAATATGACTGTTCTTGTACCAATACCAGGCTGTTTTGATTACTGTAACCTTATAGTAAAGTTTTAAGTCTGGAAGTGTAATACCTCCTGCTTTGTTTCTTTTGCTAAGGATTGTTTTGACTATCCATGGTTGTTTATGTTTCTATATGAATTTCTGTATTGTTATTTCCAGGTCTGAGATGAATAATGTTGGTAATGAAATGGGCATTGCATTGAATCTGTAGATTGTCTTTGGTAGGATAGACATTTTAACAATATTGATTTTTCCTATCCATGAGCATGGAATATTTTTTCATTTGTTTGTGCCTTCTTGGGTTTCTTTGTGCAGTGTTTTGTAGTTCTCATTGTAAACGTCTTTCACTTCTCTGGTTAGGAAGATGCCGAGGTATTTCATTTTTTTGGTGGCTATTGTGAATGGGATTGTGCTTTTTATTTGGTTCTCTGCCTGCTTGTTGTTGATGTAAAAGAATGCAACTGTGTTTTGCACGTTTATTTTGTACCCCGAGACTTTGCCAAAGTCATTTATAACTGCAAGTAGGTTTTTGAGAGATTAGCTTGTATTTTGATGTTATAGTATGATATGGTCAGAATAGAGAACGACACAAGAGGCTCGAGAAGTGAAGAGAG
>CAUYQG010111474.1:0-31028 GCA_963574415.1 Tarsius wallacei | reverse complement strand
CCATCTAAAGCTAAAAGCAGCTCTCCATGTGTATACACTAATTCTACAAGTATACTTTTAAATCTTATAAAGAAGCTTGTACCGTATTAAAGGCTCCCAAATGTGATCTGAGTTTGAACTGTGTTGAGTTAAAGCCGAAACCACAGTCTGTGAGAAGCGGGAACAATGGACTCCTAAAGTAAGCCATGCCTGTCATACTCTCAGAGCTTTAAGTTTCATCAAGGTCCCTGTTAGAGGAACGTGCCAAACAGTAAAGGAAAGAAATGTGCCATCAGCTCCTGAACACATCCTAGTGGTCTCAGGTTCAGCAGCCTGCCTGCTTCCCAAAAACTCAGCTGAGACTCAACGCTGGCTCCCTACACTCAGTTCTTTGTTTCTGTGATAGATCACTGAGTATGATACACTTTAAATCCATCCAAGTTGCTGTGAAGTCCATATATTTGTCCTTTTTTTATGGCTGCATGATATTCCATTGTGTATATGTACCACATTTTTTTAATCCAGTCTGGTTTCAATGGACAGCACGGTTGGTTCTGTGTTTTTGCTGCTGTGAATAGTGCTGCAATATACATGCATGTGCAGGTATCATTTTTGTAGAATGATTTAAGTTCCTCCAGGTATATTTCCAGTAGGGGGATTACTGGGTCATATGGAAGGTCAATGTCTGATTCTTTTAGAAATCGCCACACTGTTTTCCAAAGAGATTGTACTAGTTTGCATTCCCACCAGCAGTATAGAAGTGTTCCTTTTTCTCTGCATCCTTTCCAGCATCTGTAGCTGTTTGCTTTATTAAAGATGGCCATTCTTAATGGAGTTAGGTAGTATCCCAATGTGGTTTTGATGTGCATTTCTCTGATGATGAGTGAGGCTGAGCACTTTGTCATATGTCTGTTAGCTGCCCGTATCTCTTCTTTTGAGCAGTGTCTATTCAAGTCTTTTGTCCACTTTTTAATGGGGCTGCTTGTTTTTTTCCTTTCGGCACGTTTGAGTTCCTTGTAGACCCTGGATGTCAGGCCTTTGTCAGATATACAGTTGGCAAATATTTTTTTCCCATTCTGTAGGCTGTCTCTCCACTCTCTTGATGGTTTCTTTCGCTTTGCAGAAGCTTATCAGTTTGATGAGGTCCCATTCGTCTAATCTCTTAAGGCATGGGCACTAGGGTTTTTGATCAGGAATTGGTTGCCAGTTCCAACTTCCATAAAGGTGTCTCCTGCATTTTCTTATAGTTTGAGATTTTACGTTTGGGTCCTTGATCGATTTAGAGTTGACTTCTGTGTATGGTGATAGGTGGGGGTCCTGTTTTAATCTTCTGCATGGTGTCAGTCAGTTTTCTCAGCACCATTTACTGAATATGTTCTCCTCTCCCCACTGAAAACCCTCAGTTTCTTGAGATTCGTGCACCCGCGTCTTCTTACTGTTATCTTCTGACTTCCTTGTCATTTTTCCTCATCTAGAGGATGACTTCAGCTCTTAGTTCATGGCAAACTTCTTAATCCCTGTGTCTGCCATAACTCAAGGTGAATTCGACATACACATGGGATGACCTCAGTCTTTCAGTCTCTTGATTTTTTCACCTTTGTTTGCTTTTTTCTTTCCATTCATAAACTCACCACACACTTCGTTAGACTGTGTCAGCAGCAGCTCAGTCCCATGCATCTCATTTCCTAAAATTCTCCTCTGCTTCTTCTGGCATTGTACTCTGTAATCCCCTCTGTAACAATTCTTCTACTCCTCTAAGGTCACTCATCCAACCACTTCCCCATTTTTTACCCATCTATCTCTCTTTTTCTTTACTTTCCTCTTTATTCCTCTTTCATTCCATTATCCATCATTATTAACATTCTGTCCATCATACTCACCCAGGGAAATCCAACTTTTGTTGTCTAAATTTCCTCTTTCTTTGTGTCTATAGCTGAAATTGAGCTGTTGAAGACACTTTGGTGGCAGGTTTTACTTGAAATTTGTGACCACAAACCTCAGCAGGCAAACAATTCTGCTGTCTACCTCCTTAGTTTGCTTTTCCATTTTTAAAATGAATTTTTAATAAAATACATACTCTCTTTTCTCCCTTGGCTGCTCAAATCCTTGCTGATAATCTTGCTTTCTACTTTACAAGGTTAAGATGAAGAAGAAGAAGATGAAGAAGTTGTTGAAATTGTTAAAAACTATCTTCCTACCTCCAAGTATAAGAAGCATTCACATGTATACACATCTTTATATCTCCTCCTAATACTAAGTTCTTCCACTTAGATTCTGGAAATCATCTTTCTTTACCCTCAAAAAGTCTTTGATCAGTGCTTCCAGATTTCTCTGCATCAACCAGTCCATGTACTGGATCATTTCTTTTTGTATATAAATACCATCTAGTATATCTTATGGCCTCACATCCTTTTTTATCTATGATATCACCTTTTTTCTGCTATTCTTCTCCACAAAACTTCCTGAAGTCATTGACTAGACTCTTGAGTCCTCATTTGTTTACTTCCTAGTTTTTCTTCATATAATTTCAGTCTGGTTTCTGTCCCCACCATCCAACTGAAATTGTGCTTTGGAAAGTCTTCAGTGGACACCTTTCTGTTCTTACCTACTCACCGCCCTCAGGAGTATTTTATACAGTTAAACACTAACTTATTTTTGAAAAACTCTCTTGATTTTGATTCATCACGCTCTTGATTTTCTTCTTACCATTCTGGCTGATCATTCTGTTTTTCATGCTGACTCTATCTTCTCTACCTGACCTCTAAGTGCTGGTTTCTGTCACAGCTCAGTCCTGGATCTTCTTGGCTACTTACACTCTCTAGACCCGATGCTTTAAAAATGACCTACAAGGTGATGATTCCTAAATTGAATTCTGTTCCTAACTTCTCCCCAGGTTCCAAATTCACATGCCTGTCTATGTAAAATCAGCATTTGGATGTTTAGTAGACATCTCAAACTTAATAGTTCCAAAACAAAATAATTGATTCTCTCTCCACTAACTTATATTGCCTTGTCCTCCACATTTCCCTCCATCTCAGTAAATGTCACTATTATTTATTTGTCCACTCTAGCCCCAAGCATGCCAAGAAATGAAATCATTCTTTATTCCTCCCTTTTCCTCGCTTCTCATATTTGATCCATTGCTTGCTTCTCCGTATTACCTGTGACTGTCTAACATTTTCTATATCTTACTTATTCATTAAAAATGAGGACCGGACTCGGTGGCTCAGCCTGTAATCCCAGTACTTTGAGAGGCCAAGGTGAGTGGATTGCCTGAGCCCGTGGGTTCGAGACCAGCCCAGACAACTTGGCGATACTTCGTTTCTACAACAAATAAAAAAAAATTAGCCGGGCTTGGTAGCACACACATGTACTTCCAGCTACTTGGAAGGTTGAGGCAGAAGGATCTCTGGAGCCCAGCAGGACGATGCTGGGGTGGCCGTGAGTGTGCCACTGCACTCCAGCCTGGGTGACAGATTGAGACTTCAACTCAAAAAAAATGAACTTTTGGTTTGTTTTGTGCCTTGCTAGAACAGTGTCTGACATATAGACATGCAATAAGTATTTGTTGAGTAAACGCCCAATGTCTCTTCACTTCTTCTTGAGGATGTCATAGCCTGAAGAGCTATAATATTTGACCATGTTTGTACACTCAAGGCAAAGAGCCAGGCAACTAACAACACACACAATCATGTATCTTATAAATTTTAAAATTATTGGTCTTTTCATGGATATTTTTTTCTCTTGTTTCTCCTTTTACAAAAGAAATGGAGCAAAGAACTAACAAATGTGGTAAATAAGGGAAAAGGATCATAATACAATAGCTTAGTTTTAGTCCAGATACTTCCTAAGTATTACGGAGTTTTAGTTCTAATGCTTCTGTTATAGACAAATAATCTGAGGTTCAAAGTGATTAAGTAATTTGCCAAGGTCATATGACTGGTTAGTGGTGCAACCCAGATGAAAACCAGGTTATGTGATTTCCAGACCACAGTTGTTGCTAAGCCGACTTATTCATATGTACTGAACTGCAGAACCTGGCATATGTCTTTTTGTAGACACACTAATCAGGTATATTTATACACATTGTGTTTTACTGTTGTCGCTTTTTAAATGACAATTGGTTCTCAGGATCCATCCCTAGAGCAAGAATCAATCTACATGGAAGAACCCTATTAAAGTATTTGACTTTATGATAAGTAGAGACTCAAGAAGTAGAGTTCTCAGGTTAATTACCTACTTCAGAGACTTGCCAAAGTTTAATAAGCATATGATTGAGCCATGAGAGCTTCTGGAAATGTAGGTATTTGCTGATTGTTGGACATTTCCCACTTGAGTTTGACATTGACCCATGTATACCTTATCTCAGAGAGTAAGCATAAATCTGTTCTTGGTTAATTCTTCAGAATTCACTGTATATTGGTAACAGAGTTTTATTTAAAAATCAGATTTTGGAAAATGTGATACATTGTGAAAAAATGAAGGATTCTATATTGGGATTCATTTCCAAATTTATGAATCTGGAAACAGAATTTAAAGATATTGTTGATTTCTCTTGCCCTTTCAATATAAGCCCCTAGAGAAGGAGAGTCTATTGAAAGATTATTTTTGTTGTTGGAAGGAATCCAAAAGCCTATTGATTGGATCTCACTTTTTATGTATCAAAATCTTTAAAACTATAAGGAAACAAATAAGTGGAGAAATAGCCAGAACTTTCATCTCAATAAACATAGACAGAAGCAAAAATATGTTATTTAAAAACATGCTGACTGCACAGAAAGATAGTTTTATGACTAAACTATTCAAAGTAACAAATTGACAGTGGAGAATTAAAGTCTGCTAGGGTTCTCTAGTGGTAATCTATCATTTATATAGAATCTCTTGACTATATGTTGATGGCTGGGCTCAGGAAGGGAACAGATGAGACATAAAAATGATGCTTGGTCCATGGTGGTCATTGAGTCAACAGAGGGTCAAGACCACTAATCATATTAATATAGAGAAATTCTTTTCCTTTTGGAAAATTCATGTTTCAACAAATTTTTTTTTCCCAGGAAGAGGTTTTTGGTCCTTTAGACTAGAGTCTTTTAGAAGTTTGTGTTTTCCTTAAAATTTTGCCATTATCTCTGCAGATTACTTTTCATACTATATTGAAATTACTTCCTTTTCTGACCCACCTATTGAGGGTACTTTTTAAAAATTTTTAGTTTTAAAGACATGAGGTACAATTCAGGGTTAGGTAAACCAGTGTTCATTATGCAGGTACCCTTGTTGATGAGGTTTGCCTATCCCCTCCCTTGGCAGTTTCCCTCGACTGCCTATCCCACCCCCCTTCCCCTGGCAGTTTCCCACTACTGCCAATAAGGGCAAATATTGACTCTTATTTTCTAGTGTATCTTTAGTGTTGTGGATAATAAGCATTCAAAAAATAGTTGTGGATGAAGTAAATGTATGAATAAGATATATATGTGAGTGTGCAAGCACATATATACACACACATGTGAAGAACGTGCAATACTGAGAGAGGAATCCAATGGGTGCTTAGAAACAAGGCATGCTTTAAGAGTTCAGATGAAAGAGGTGATAGCGAAGGCTAGGTAGACTAGAAAGGTTAGTGAAAGGAAGTAAAGACATTGCTGGGCCTTGAGAGATGAGTGGCAGGGTTTTGATAATGATTAAGCATGAGGAGAAAAGTGTCAACTAGAACTGAGGATAAAATTCAGTCCCAAGTCTTTGTCCTTGGTTGTGCCTATTGGGTCATATCCTAGGAGTTTTAACTTTTACTTTAACCATCTTTCTTATCTTCCCTATTTTGGTCCCATCCACACAAACATCACAGACTCTCATTTGAACTTTTCTGGAAGACTTTGTTGGAGCATCACAACCACACTCTTCTCCTGTGTGCATGTCATTCCAACTGCGGTTTTTGCCCAAAAGAGGATTTTATTCATCTCCTCACCTCAGTGACTTCATCTAATAATGAAATAATTTTAAGTGTTTCTTCCACCTATGCTCCTTAGGTTTTCTTTGCTCTGTTACCCCTTCAATAACTGTATTCCTCATAGAAAAGACAATCTGATAGCATAAAAACATGCTAGGAATTAAAACTTAATTATTGCTGCATTCCTTCTGCCTCTCTACGTTATGGAGTAGAGAGAGACGACATCTCAAAGTTAATGACTAAGATGATGCCCGCTAATAAATAACTGTGCTATACCTTCACTGGCACCCTGGAGGATATACAAGAGGCAAAAGGCCTCTGACAGTTCTCTATGCACACACCTAATGGGTGCCTGGCTTACCAGTGGGAGGTAAAAAATTTGAAGTGTTGACATGGATGTGGTTTTGAATATAAGGCATTATTATGTACAGCCCTGAGATAAAGCTGGAGGAGTGGACAAAAGGAGGTGGTGGAAGGATGTAATGGAATGGAGTGGCAATGTGGAAAATTTGGACAGGGTCCTGTTCCCTGCATTAAGAGAAACTCTTACCTCTTAGAGAAATGAGCCAGTGTAATAAACGAATCAGAGCAGGATCCTAAACCATTCATTGCCAGGGCTATACTGTCTATCTACTCCCTTCCTGAGCCCAGCCATCAGCATGTAGTCAAGAGATTTTATAAATGATAGATTACTAGAGAACCCTAGTAAACTTTAATTCTCCACTGTCAATTTGTTACATTAAATAGTTTAGCCATAAAACTATCTTTCTTTGCAGTCGGCATGTTTTAGAATATTAATTAACACATTCTTTTATTTATTCTTTCTTCATATCACCTAAGCTTGCTGTAGTAACTCATATGTGTTATGGAAAACCATTAATGACCATATTCTGGCTATTTTTAAAGCATCATCAGCAACTTGAGGGGAAAATGCAAAGAGGAAGTCTGAATATGTTCTGTTCATGTATCTGCATCACAATGAGATCCCAGAATGAGCTGAGAATGAGGAAGGAAAGTTTGGGGATAAACTAAAGTAAACTCTCCCTTTGTTAACAATTGTGTGAATACGCAAGACAAAAAGAGGGAGAGAGGTGAGTTGTGTCTGGGTCCTGGCATCTCTTGGGACCAGGATCTGATCTTGGGTAATAACTGGATTTACCTTCTCTTTGGCTTTCTTCTGTAATTATTTCTTGGCTTCAGAGAGGTGCAGTGAGCATAAGATTCAGCAAAACTTTAGAAACTAAGGTATAAACAAGTCAGATGGGGTTATTACTAAGATTGCATTTACTCAGCAGCCAACCATTCAAGGTCTGAAATAAGGTAGGTTGAGGCAAAATCCAGTTTTTGTATGAGAGCCAACACATCTTGGCAATTAGGTTCAGAGGAAGCAAATACTATTTTTTTTTTTGCAAAAGTGATAGCTCATTTATTAATGCATTGATTTAAGCCAAAATGTAAATAATTCTAAAAGTATGCGACTTGAAGCAAAGGAAATTTTTCTATTTTAAAATTTCTATTCAGTCAGTAATGTCTTCCTTTTATTGTTCTTGCTTGGTGCTTACCTTTTGTCCATGAGTCTGTTTTTTGGTTTTTCTTTTCTTTTTTTTTGAATAAACAGAGCAGAGAAGACTTTCCAGCAGAGAGACGAACAGACCTATAGCATTCAGCAGGCACTCGCTTTGAAACCATTGACCTTGACCTTGAACATGGCCTCCCACACCAGGACCCTATCCACTTAACAATGTCAATATTTGCCTAACTAAGGCATTTATGGCAGGCGGATTGTTCCTGATGATGTACAATTGCTGTAGTCCAGTGAGTATAAATTAATGATTGGTGCTGCTCAAAGGTGCACCTGGAGCCCCTCCTTCCTAATAAACTCCTGAGCTTGGCATTTTTCTCAGAGGTAGAGCATATCCAGATGGCAGCTTCTGAAGAACTAGGCCCACTACCTGAATCAGTCCCGCTTTTTGCTCAAAATACTTGGTGCCAGGGCCTCTCTGTCAGATATTGAGAGGAGAGAGCTCAGCAGCTGTTGGTATGGGCCTACCTGCTGGGACACAAAGGAGGACAAGGAGAGAATCAGATTTTTGGTAACTCCAGGGAAAAAATTCTGCTTGCCTCAGGCTTGGTAGAAGATTTAGAGGCTATTTTAAGGGGTTCAACTGAGCCCAGAGAGTCCAAACAAAATAGCTTAGACCCACAGCTGTTATTTCTGAATAAGCTTTCATTCCCATAATTACCTCCCCCTCACACTGGGCCCTGAGAATACCCTAGATGTAGTTTGAACAAATTGAAATACTTTAGTTACCACAGAAGTGGGAGGCTTAACCCCAATGGTGAATACAAATCAATGGATTCCCTCATTCACTCAGCAAGGACGCTGAGCACTGCTCAATGCCCGGCTCTGTGCTCTGGGATCCTCCAGGATTGTGCTGACAACAGAGACACTGTAAAATTATGAAATGAGACTATGGGTGCTATGATTCTGTATACAAAGAGACTATCCCAATAAGTTCAGAAAAGGGTCTTTAGTCCAATTAAGATGGCCTTGAAACAAGCCTTCCCAAAAGGTATGACCTGTGAGTTGGAAGATTAGTGCCAAGTGGAAGAGAGAGAGAGCAGAGAGACCAGGCTGTGCACGGGCGCAGAGGTGAGGAAGATTTGACTCACACACAAATGTAAGCTCATCATGTGCTAAGAGTGTGTGCATGAATGCCTTTTCCTTCCCTCATTCCATTTCCTTTGAAGGCTGCTGGTCTGAAGGCTTAACAGGGTCAGAGGTGTGTACTGGGTTTGCTTTAGGACACAGTTTTTTTTTAGTAAGGTGGAGTCTTCTTAATCTTAGGATCTTACTATTTTTTGTAGTCTTGAGTGTATCGGCATCTTAGACACAAATGCCACAACCATTTATGTTCCATGTTAGATAAGTCTGGGTGTCCAAAGGAATTTAGAGGAAAGTTTTGGGTGATTAGGTTTGTCTGGTCTGGGTGAAAGTATGAAAAAAATAGTGTTTCACAAGGTGTCAAGAAACCAGAATTTAAATCTTGGGTCTGACAATTACTAGCATTTAATTTTCTCAGTCTGCTTGTTATCATCTATAAAATGGGTTTTATAACACCCAGTCTTTCTTTCTTATAAATAGTAATGAACTCAAAATGAAATGATCTGTCTCAAAGTGCTTTGCAAACCATAAAGTGGCATACTAAAGTACAATTATTATACAAAACAATATGAATATATGTAGTGCCACAGAACTGGACACGTAAAAATGGTCAAAATGGTAAATTTTATGTTATGCATTTTTCACCGCAGTAAAAAGTAAATCTAAAATAAAGTACAATTCTTATGATCTGAACACTGAGTGGAGGGGAAAAAGTGTTCTAATACTGAAGTCTCCAAATTTTGTAACTGCAAAGCTTTAGTGGTAAAAAATGTAAATATACTTTTATTTCGAAATTATTGAAATATACTATTTTATTGATATCTGACATATATTATACAACACTATTGTAAAGGATGAGATAAAGAAAAGCCATTTAAATATTTAATTTATGATCTAGTTTTATAGATTATTAATTACACTTTAAATGAGAGCACTGTGATTTAGATTTGCTATTGACACCTTGTTTTAAAATTTTTACTATACAGCAATCTGAAGATGGTATTGTAAGTTCACTTTATTTTATTGTTCAGAATTAATGGTTGGAAAAGATATCTCACAGATTCTGAGAGTCAAATGGAAGTCATATAATGTTGGATGAATGCACTAAATCATTATACTTATTTTCAGTTAAATTCTCGAATTTAGTATCCATGTTTCTCTTGAAACTCTCTTAGAAAATTTCCACTTACTGTATGTCAGTGAGTTGTTCAAGCAAACAAATAGGAAGGTGTTGTGTTATAATATTTCAGCAAATACATTTAAAACTCACTAAAAGACTTGTCTGGAAGATTGCTTTTATCAGGTTAGACAATTTGGATTCCAAGTTGAAGTATGCAGAAATAAGAGGCATTGTTTTCGTAATAACATTTTATAACAATGGAAATACTTTCAAACATCAGGTTTTCAAATGTTTTCATTTTAGTACAAGTTTTTCTTTTGAAAATTATTTTTTTTACCTGTTTCTTGAAATTCAGTTTTGTAGTAAAGGGACAAATTACATTTGTTTTGTCATAAATTTTTGCTAGGCAACAACACTAAACTTTTCATCACAAGTGTTTAAACATTTGAAATATTTGTCTTTTGGTAGAAGAAAATTGTGTCAATTCATATAAAAAGTATTAGCAAGGCTTAATTTTGGATATTTAAAAAATATTTCTTAAACATAAAAGTTCCATCTTGTCTTTCTGTACCTTAATGAACCATACGGATTGTGCACACCATATTTTACTGTCACTGATTCAATAGTTGAGAAAAATGCAGCTTTCTCTGCCTGTTGGAAAGCCAGGACACTGCTACTGATAACATGGCATGCAATGACCAGTTTGGGTCCCATCTTCTTCCTTTGGTGAGGAAAGTATGTTGCAAAAGGTAATGGATACTCAATCTTCTCTCTCCAGCCTGTATTTCTCTCAACAGTCACTAAACCACCAAAACTCCAGTCTGTGATGAGGTCACTTCCTTCTTACCTATTGACTGCCCTTATCCCCATCCTAGCCCTCCAACATTCTATGTAGGTTCTCAAGATTTTAATCTTTTGAAATAGCTTACCAAACTTTTAGTTACTCTTAACTTTCATCCGTTTTTAGGAACAGGAATAATACAATTTTGTGAACCTGAGTTTCCTCATCTGTAAAGAGAAACTGTATTTCAAAGATCTCCTTTATCTTTAAGAATCTGTCTAAATTCTCTGACTCTCCCTAAACTAAAATGCACCTAGTGGTAATTAACTTGAATGCTTGTGTTAGTTTTCCTATATTCTCAATATAATTTTTTATTGTTTTGTAGGTGAATTTATAACTATTTGCTGAAAATATTTATTAAACAGCATAGGAAAACTATGACTTCTCTCACTTTAGTATTCTCAACTACTTTTATGGATTCTTAACTTTGGAACAGATTAACCTATGCGTTTCTTGTACAGCATGACATTTTAATAAATTCAAACACATTATTATTGACTGCTTATCATTGACATGAAATTTAATATTTATAAATTGGCATTTTAATTACTTGAATACATGGCATTAAAACAGCTGCTAGTATAAATATCTCCTGAGTTTCTGTCAGGAAAAGACTATAATAACCATAATAAAGTGTGATAATAACAATGGTAGTAATAACAATTTACTTTGGCTTCAATTCATACTCTTTGGAGTGGAGGGAGGGTACATTTACTATAGATATGATTAGCTGCATTGAGAGAAAACATAAACAAAAATAACATAAACATAACAAAATAAACAAATAACAAAAACATAAATAACATATTTATTGTCTACTGCAAGGTATGATACTAGGTGTAAATATTTGTTAAATTAGTAGGCTAGTCCAATAGAAGTACAGTTTATCCATAACATGGGTTTCAATACTGACCTGAGGATTCAGGCCTCTCTAGGCAGACCTGAACTTATTCAGGTGAAATTTTAAATCAACCCTCTAAATTGTCTTTCAAGATTAGGTCAGAGGAACCCCTGCTACTTTGTCTGGAATTACAGAAATCAGAAGATAACTTGTCTCCTTGGAAGTGCCATAAATTGGGTGTGAACAGGCTTTACCACCTTCTTTTGTTTCAGTACTGAAATACCTGCATCCAGGGAAGCACCTTTATCTCTGGCAAAGTGGAATTGTTAGTCACTCCAGCCTTTGGAAATAAGAAGTGACCATGGATTTTGTTGAGTGACTAGCAGCTCCTGCAAAATCAGTTTATATTTCACGGTACAGCATTACAACTCTTCCTTGGAGAATATCTTCAGTTTCCTTCTTACTCATCATCGTATTCATTAGGCAAAACTTCAATCTTGGATGAACCTAACAATTGCACCCTTCTACCTGAGTACCCTAAACTTGTTGGAGACAGTCTTGTAACCTTCCTCTCTCTTCTTACAGTAAATCTCAAATGGGTATTTCTATTTCCATTCAATTCTTCCATAATTTTGCTCTCTCCCTCTTCCAAAAGTCTATTGCAGACCTGTCTTATCTTTTAACATCCAATACCCATTCTCAGCCCACTGTTAATTGATGATTGAGTAATAATTAATTGAGGAAAGCGAGGTGCAATCATGGGTCAATACTCTCATAATCTTTATTTTTATATTTTATTTTATTATAGATACATGGGGTGCAAAAAATCTCATCTTCCAGTCGCAAAACCAGTCTTCCTGGCTCTATACCTTACTCTGCCTTCTTTTTTGTTGCAATGAGCAACACATCTTTGCTCCTGTTAGGGGTTAATTCTTATACTTCTACTATGATCTAACATTTTTTTCCTCTTGTAATTCCTTTTTATTTCTATGCTGTTTCTTTTTCCTCTTTCTACTGGCTCATTCATTCATATCAACATTCAAATTCTAATGAAGGTATAGACAGGTGCTCTTTCAACCCCTCTTTCTCCTTTAGCTACGGATGTTTCTGGTACCATTCAGAAAGAAAAAAAAAAACCCAACTCCACCCCCCAAAAAAAACAAAAACAGAAAACTAACTCTGCACACTTTTATGTTCTTGTCTGTCATCATATTCTCAACTCACCCTGCAGCATCAGTCTCCACATGTTCCCTGAAATAGCTACTGCTAAGATCACCAGTAACAAAGGAAAATAAAACCAAAAACCCCCCAAAAACAACCCCATTAAAAAGTGGGCAAAAGACATGAATAGACACTTCTCAAAAGAAGATATATGGGCAGCTAACAGATACATGAAAAAATGTTCAGCCTCACTAGTCATCAAGGAAATGCAAGTTAGAACTACACTGAGATGCCACTTAACTCCAGTCAGAATGGCCATCATCAATAACTCAAAAAATAACAGATGCTAGAGAGGATGTGGCAAAAAGGGAACACTTCTACACTGTTGGTGGGAGTGTAAACTAGTACAGCCTCTGTGGAAATCAGCATGGCGATTCCTAAAAGTCTTAAAAATCAACCTTCCATATGACCCTGCAATCCCCCTACTGGGAATATACCTGGAAGAACTCAAATCATTCTATAAAAAAGATACCCGCACATGTTTGTTTATTGCAGCATTGTTCACAATAGCAAGAACGTGGAACCAACCCAGTGGTTGGTAGTGGAGGCTTTGTCGATGATGAGTTGGTTGAAAAATTGAGGTTTTGCTTCTGGAATCTCAATTCTATTCCATTGGTCTATATGCCTGTTCTTGTACCAATACCAGGCTGTTTTGGTTATGTAGCTTTATAATAAAGTTTAAAGTCTGGGAGTGTAATATTTCTTGCTTTTTTTTTTTTTTTTTTTGACTGAGGATTGTTTTGGCTATTCTTGGTCATTTATGTTTCCATATGAATTCCTGTGTTATTGTTTCAGGGTCTGAGAAGAATTTTGATGGTAATTTGATGGGCATTGAGTTAAATCTGTAGATTGCCTTAGGTAGAATGGACATCTTAACAATGTTGATTCTTCCAATCCATGAGCACGGAATATTTTTCCACTTGTTTGTGACATCATTGATTTCTTTAAACGGTGTTTTGTAGTTTTCATTGTAAAGGTCTTTCACATCTCTGGCTAGGAAGATGCCAAGGTATTTCATTTTTTGTGACTATTGTGAATGGAATTTTGCTTTTTATTTGAGTTTCTGTTTGTTTATTATTGGTGTATAGAAATGCAATTGTCTTTTGCACATTTATTTTATACTCTGAGACTTTGTCAAAGTCCTTTATCAGTGTAAGGAGGTTTCTGAAAGATTCTTTTGGGTTTTCAAGGTATAGAATTATGTCATCTGCAAAGAGAGATAACTTGACTTACTCTTTTCTATTTGAATACCCCTGATCATCTTCTCTTCTCTGATTTCTTGGAGTCTGATCTTAACTGTTTATCATCTCTAGTGTTTCAGCTCAGGTAAACCACCACCATCATCTCTTACCTAAGCAACTCAATTTTTTATTCTCCATATGGCTTCCTAGATAACATGTATTTTGAATATTAATTAAAATGTAATACAAATATCATTTTTCCCTGTCTAAAATCCTCCAATAGTTCCCCTACACTCGATATACAACTACTTACTCTTATTGGTCACAGGGCTTTTGTGATCCTGCCTTTAGGAATTCTTATTCCCAAATTACAGTGTGTTTATCTTCTTCATGCTGTGTAAGTCTCAGCTCAAATATCAACATCAATGGGATCACCACCATTTCATTGTGTTTTTAATTTGCATTTAAAAATGTTTTTATTTTAAAGATGTAGGGTACAATTCAGGGTTAGGTATGCAAATGGTCATTTGTTGAGACCTTATGTTAAGCATCTTTTCATGTGCTTATTGGCTATTTGTATATATTCTTTGTTTGACAAAGTGTTCAATTTTTTCCCTTTTGGGGGGGTTTTGACTGTCTTATTATTGAATTGTGGTGCTTCTTTATATTATCTTGATATAAATCTTTGTCAGATATGTGTGTTGCAAATATTGTCTTTGGTCTATGGCTTATACTTTCATTTTTTTAGTAGTATCTTTTGAAGAGGAGAAATTTTAAATGCTGATAAAGTTAAATCAGTCTTTTCAAAATGGATTATATATAGGAAATTCTTGCCAAGATCATGCCCAAGATTATAAAGATTTTCTGTTCTCAAAGTTTTAAAGTTTTAGCCTTTACATTTATGTCTATGACTTGTTTGGGGCAGATTTATGTTATTGGTATGAGGTATGGACAAATATTTATTACACTTTTGCATATAGATGTCCAATTATTCCAGTACCATTTGTTGAAAATTCCATCTTTTCCTCCCACTAAATTATCTTACCACCTTTGTCAAAAGTGATTTCTGGACAAGCACTGTCCAATAGAACGTTCTGCAATGATGAGTATATTCTGTATCTGTGCTGTCTAATATGGTGCCACTATCCACTTGAAAAGTATGCACCTGAAGTACAGCAAGAGCTAAAGTTTTAATTTTATTTATACTTAATTCATTTAAATTTACATTTAAATAGCCACATAAAGCTAGAAGTTACTATATTAGCAGAAAAGTTTTGGAAACTTTCTTCTATTCTATTGACGTTTATCCTCATGTCAATAATAAGCTCCTTTAATTACTGTAGTTGTATAATATATCTTGAAATCTGATAGTGAAATCTCAATCTCCAACTTTTCAAAAATTTCCAAGATTGTTTTGTCTATTTTGGATCATTTTCATAGCCATATAAATTTTAGAAGCATGTTGTCAGTTTCTACAAAAATAGCTGAGATCTTAATTGTGTTTACACTGAATTTACCCATAAATCTTGGAAGATTTAGCATTTTCATCCATGAACATTGTATATCACTCTTTTTTTAATACCTCTTCTTTAACTTCTCTTATCAATATTTTGTAGTCTTGTGCATAGTTTATTAAATTAATCCATATTTTGTGTCTTAAGCTTTTGTAAATGGCATTACTTAAGCTTAATTTTTGAAATATTTCTTGCTTATACATAGAAATACATTTAACTTTTCTATATAACCTTTTACTTTATGATCTTGCTAAATTCATTTATTGGCTCCAGCAGATTTTTAATTGATTCTTTAAGGTGTTCTATGTACACAATTATGAGTTCAATAAAAAAAAATTTAAAAAGACAGCTTTACTTCTTCTTTTCTACTCTTCTTGCCTTACACTTTTTTCTCACCATGTACTTGATCCTAGGACAAAAGCATTCAATTTTTGTGTATGATTATACATGATGATAGCTATAGGTTTTTGTTTCTTTGCTTTTGTAGATGTGCTTTACTGGGTTGAGGAAGTTCCCTTCTATTCCTGGCTTGCTGAGGGTTGCTTTGTTTGTTTGTTTGTTTTTGAGTCTCACTATGTCACCAGGCTGGAGAGCAGCTCATAGCTACCATAGCCTCAACCTGCAGGGCTCAGGTGATCCTTCTGTGTCAGTCTTCCAAGTAGCTGGACTACTGGTGCATGTTACCATACCTGGCTAATTCTTTTTATTTATTGTAGAGATGAGGCCTTGCCAAGTAGCCCAGGCTGATCTCAAACCCCTGAGCTCAGTCAGTCCTCTTGGCTCAGCCTCCCAAAGTTCTGGGATTACAAATGAGAGTCACCATGCCCAACCCCCCCGAATTTTTTAAAAAATCACAAATAGTGGTTGAAGTTTATCAAAAACATTTCTGTATCCATTGAGATAAAACATTTTTTCTTAACTTATTATTATTCTTAGTATATTAATATGATAGATTGCAATAATTGATTTTTGAATGTTAAATCAACCTTGCATTCTTGGAATGAATTCCACTTGGTGATTATGTATTTTTTCTATATAGTACACAATAAAGTTAGAATATTTTATTAAGGGGTTTAACTTCTATTTTTTTAAGAGACATTGACCCATTTTTTTTTTCTTGTGATGCCTTTGCCTGATTTGGGTATCAGGATAATGCCAGCCTTACAAAATGAATCAACAAATGTTCTACCACTGTTAACTGAAAGAGTTTATGTAGCATGAATATTATTTCTTAAATATTTGATAGAATTCTCCACTGAAGTCAACTGGAACCGAAGTGTTCTTGTGGCAAAGATTTTATCTATTCTTCATTTAAATAATTTATTCAATTAGTTAAGTCAGTGGTTCTCAACAAGGAATAAATTTGCTACCCTTGGGGACATTTGTAATGTCTGGAGACATTTAGTATGCTGCTTTTTAGGGAACTGCTACTGGCATCTAGTGGATAGAGACCACAAATGCTGCTAATCATTCTACAATGCACAAGGTAGCCTCCTACCCCATGCCTCGACACACACACATAATAAAGAACTGTCTCAAAATGACAATAGTGTCAAGGTTGAGAATCTTTACTTTAGAGCTGTTTGTCAATGACAAGTTTATTGACGTAAAGTTGTCGACAATATTTATTATTCACTTTCTGTAATATTTGTAGGAATATCTTCCTGTTTTCTCTAGGGTGTTGCTCAATTTTTTCAAGTTTTTCCTTCCTTCCTCACTTCCTTCTTTCCTATTAATATAACTAGAGATTTACAAAGGTTTACAATTTTACTGATTTTTACAAAGAACTATTAAGTTCTTGGGTTTCATTGATTTTTTCTTTTTAGTTTATAGACTTTATTGTTTTGATTCATTGAGTTCATTGAATACTATCATTTTGTTTTGTTTTCTATTTCATTGACTTTGCTCTTATCTTTTTTATTTTCTTCCTTCTACTTCTTTTGGGTTTCTTTTTCTAGCTTCATAAATTGAAAACTCAGACAATTGAATTGAGATCTTTTTTTAAGATAGAAGCTCTGATTATTTATTTTGGACCTATATCCCTTTGCCATGTAAGTAGGAAAGTCATACATTTCCTTTGAGTACTGCTTTATGTATCTCCACAAATTTTGTCATGTTGTGTTTTCATTTTCATTTATGTCAGCATATTTTCTAATTTTTTTTTATTCTTCTCCACAATAAGTTATTTGGAAATATAGAACTTAATTTCTAAATATTTGGATATATTTCTAATTTTTTTCCTGATTTTAATTCAAAGTTTATTCTGTTGTCAGACAGCATTCTCTGTACGATATCAGTTCTCTTATATTTTTTGACATTTGTTTTATTGTTACTTTAAAAGAACATGTATTCTGCTATTTTGGATGGTATGTTCTATGAATGTCGATTAGCTCAAATTGCTTGATAATATTAAGCAAGTCTGTATCTTTATCTTTTTCTGCCTTAAAAAAATCATTTCAGCCTGGCGTAGTAGCTCAACCTGTAATCCCAGCACTTTGGGAGGCTGAGGTGAGAGGATTGCCTGAGCCCATGGGTTCAAGACCAGCCTGGGCAACTTAGCAAGACCTTGTCTCTACAATAAATCACAAAAAACTAGCTGGATGTGGTGGTATGTGTCTGTAGTTTCAGCTACTTGGAAGGCTGAGGCGGTAGGATCACCTAAGTCCAACAGGTGGAGGCTGCGGTGGCTGTGAGCGTGCGCTGCACTCCAGCCTGGGCAACAAGAGTGAGACTCCAACTCAAAAAAAAAAAAAAATCATTTCACAAGAAATGTGGGTTTATATATTTTTCTTTTCTGTTCTGTCAGTTTCTGTTTTTGTATTTTGAGGATCTTGGTGGGTCCCTACACATTCAGGATTATTATGTCTTATTGATAAATTGACCCCCTTATCAATAAAATCTCTCATATTCCTATTTCGGTTGCTGGGGAGTTCTCTCAGGTTCTCCTGGTAGCTTTCAGTAACTGCTTCCTTACCCCAGCCTTTAAGTGACTATTATCTTTAGAAAATATTTTGAGATTTCTCAAAAACTAAACGCAGATCTACCATTGGATTCAGAAATCCCACTACTTGGTAACTACCCAAAGGAAAATAGGTTGTTATACAAAACAGTCAGCTGCACTCACATGTTTATCACAGCAAAATTCACAATTGCAAGGATGTGGAGTCAACTTAAATGCCCATCGACTAATTGGTGGATAATAAAAATTATATATAGATATAATTTATATATTATTGGAATATATATAATGGAATACTATTCAGTCATGCAAAAATGAAATAATCTCTTTTGCAGCAACTTAGATGGAATTGGAGATCATTATCCTAAGTAAAGTAACACAGGAACAGAAAAACAAATATGACATGTTTTCACTTATAAGTGGGAGCTAAGCTAAGGATCTGCAAAGGCACATAGAATGACACAATGGAAATTAGAGACTCAGAAGAGGGAGCCTGCGTAGGGGGAGAGAGATGGAAAATCACCTGTTGGGCACAGTGTGCACTAGAGGGGGTAATGGGTACACGTAAAGCGCAGACTTTTTTTTTTTTGAGTTGGAGTCTCACTCTGTGGCCCAGACTGGAGGGCAGTGGCCGCTCCCCGCCACCGCAGCCTCGACCTGCTGGGCTCCGGCGATCCTTCCGCCTCAGCCTTCCGAGTAGCTGGAACTACAGGCCTGCGCTACCACGCCCGGCTAATTTTTGGATTTATTGTAGAGATGAGGTCTCGCCAAGTTGCCCAGGCGGGTCTCGAACCCGCGGGCTCAGGCAATCCACTCACCTCAGCCTCCCAAGGCGCGGGATTACAGGCTGAGCCACCGAGCCCGGCTAAGCTCAGACTTCTTTACCACTATACAATGCATCCAAAAAACCAAAACCATCTATACTGATGTTGCTCAGTGTTTTGCAGGGATTTCTTTCAGCTCTCCTGCCTTTCCCAGAGCCTTTGACAACTGCTGCCTTGTATTTGGTTAAGGTCTAGAGTGTCTGGCAGAATGGCTGCCATTAAATGTTTATTATATATTCTGTTAACTTCTCCTTATCCTCATCTATGATAGATTTCTCTTCCTCCCACTGCCCCATTTGGATGAAAACAGCCGAGAGTCTCTCCTGTTCGAGGAAGGTTTCATCATTTCCTGGAACTTAGTTTATTTAGATTACTATGTGCTCTCACTTCTGATAGATTTTTTTAAAAACAACATTTTTGTATAACAGCTTGTTTTCCTTGTTATGGAGGAAGCTACAGTCCCTGGAGATTTTCTACATTGTAACTGGAAACAGAAATTTCCACAGAACCACAATAAATACATACACATATTCATTTATTCAGCAAATATTTTTCGGGGGCTTATGAGTTTCAGGCACTTAGCCAGGTGCTAGGAACATGGCGGTAACGAAAAGAATGTCTCTATCATCAATATCATCATTGAGTTTATATGACATTTGAATGTAGGTGATGACAATTGCTGCGAAGAAAAATAAAGCAGCCCACAGGACAAAACATAATGAGTGCTGCTATTTTATCTAGGATGAGCATGGCATGATTCTCTGAGGAAAAATATATGGGCAGAGATCAGGGTAAAATGAAGAAGTAAACCATGCAAATATCTGAGAAAAGAGCTTTTCGGGTAGAATGTGTGATTGTCCCAATTTTGTAGATGATAGAGAATCAAGGCTGCTTGCTACTTTTCCTCAAAGTCACACAGAACATTAAAGTGGTAGAAGCGAGATTCCAGGTCCAGTCCATCTGGCGTTGAAGAATAGGCTTTGAAATCAGCTCTATTCTATTGGATTCTACTGCCCAGGTGAAATATTTTCAAACAGTTGGAACACGTGTTAGCACTTGATGAAGTAAGAAGAATGTGTTTCTACTACCGATTAAGGGATGAAGCCCGAAAGCTAAATCGACTAGGGCTTTGCAGAGAGCCGTGAATCTGGCATACTTCAATAATGACCTCAAAAATTATGATATCACATGCCTTTTTTGTTTGTTTGTTTTTTGTGGGGTTTTTTTGTTTTTGTTTTTTTTGTTTTTTGAGTTGGAGTCTCACTCTGTCACCCAGACTGGAGTGCAGCAGCCGCTCCCGGCCACCGCAGCCTCGACCCGCTGGGCTCCAGCGATCCTTCTGCCTCAGCCTTCCAAGTAGCTGGAACCACAGGCGTGTGCTACCATGCCCGGCTAATTTTTTGATTTATTGTAGAGATGAGGTCTTGCTTGCCCAGGCGGGTCTCAAACCTTCGGGCTCAGGCAATCCACTCACCTCAGCCTCCCAAAGGCTCACATGCCTTTTAAACGTAGTAGTTGAACCTCATAAGAAATAGGTCTGCAGAAAAATTCAACTCTAAATAATACAAATTATAAGAGAATAATCAATTAGATCTGCTCGCATTGTTCCCTCATACTTTGGGGATCAGGTTGGGAGGAATTGGTGGGTGTGAGAGAGAAACAAAATTACAGTGGGAATGGATTACTGACATGTGCCACGTATTGAGATATTTGGTCAGTAATGAACCACATATTTGATGGTGATTCTATAAGATTATAATACCATTTTTTAAATTGTATCTATGTTTAGATACACAAATACCATTGTGTTATGATTGCCTACAGTATTCAGTACAATAACACACTGCACACATTTGTAGCCTAAGAGCAATAGGCTGTGTCTGTATAGCTTAGATGTGCTGTAGGCTGTACCATCTAGGACTATGTTAAGAACACACTTTGATGTTTGCATAGTGACAAAATTGCTTAGTGATACATTTCTCACAACATATCCTGCCATGAAGCAGTACAACTGTAGTATTTAATTGAGAGCATATAGGCCTTAAGGTTGAGATTCTATAGAAAATATATAAGAGGCCTAAAAAACATACTAAGTGCCTATCAGATTTAATTACATCATTATTGTCAAGAGCAAGCATGAAATACTGAGGCTCAAAAAGACCTAATGTAGCTAAAAATAGAATCTTCCTATGCTTATTTAAGCTCCTCCTGCAGTGAGTATCAGTGCTGGGATTGTGGTTTTACTTGTTTCTAGTAAAGAGACATTGGCTAATATTAAAGTAAATGTCAAATCATTTAAAATTAATTTTTGCTCTGCTTCTTTTTTTTCATTGTCAACTCTAAAATTTGCTCTCCATTTTAATTCCAGTCATCAACGCCTACAAAGCATTGATAAATTATTTATGTTTTGTATATACTTGAAGGGCTATCAATAACTACGAGTGAATTGAATTAAAGTGCAGTTATACTTCAAATTTTCTTGTGGTTGGGAATAGGATGTATCATGACTGGTAACATTTCCAAACAGCCAAAAATATTCTTTAAAACATTGTGATGCTATAACTTTATATCCCTTTGAAAAAGTATCAATTACCCAACTATTACACTAATACATTCTTCTATAATAAAGTAAAGCATTAAAGATAAATTGGAAGTGTTCTTTAACCATTAAACCTAATTTTAGTCTTCTTTTCAGCTTCCTAGCGACTCTTTACACCTCCCTAGAGACTACTCACTAGAGACTACTGCATTAAGTTTGAAGTCCATCCTTCAGATATTTTGCTATGCATGTGGAAATATACAATATTATTCAGTAGGCCTTTAAAATATATTACTTCCGTTCATGTATTATTCTGCAACTTGCTTTATCACTCAACAGTGTCTCTTTCCCTGCTTTCTTTTTATCGCATACTAAAGAAAAATTTCATTTACTTCTTAACAATAGACTATAGACAAAGTAAGTTAATTTATAAATAGTTTTGTATTTTAAAAATTTGGTTAAACACAATGCACCTTTGCTAAGAAATCCAGCACAATTTCAATAAAAGGGAGGTTGGAGGCAAGAAAAATAAAAGCAAATAGCCCAGGATCACCTTCACTTGACAACTTGACCAGGACTAGTACATTCCTTAAAGAGACTGGCGTTTTTCATTCAGTCATCAACATAGGTTTTTGAGCAGAGTTGGATAAAGAGAGACAAGTCTCAGAAAGTTTGTGAAGTATCTTTGCATTATGCCAATTGCTTGAAGTTATATGAGCATGTGAACCCAGTGCTACTGCCTAAGCAAAATTTTCAACTTCCTGGCTTAGTATTATTGAAAAACTGTCAATGGACCAAAGGGCTCGCCTATGATATCAATGAGTTTGTAACTGTCTTTTCCATTGCAGATAGTGACTGAATGCAAGTGTGCAGGAATAAAGAACTCCCTGAGACACAAGTACTGGTGTAGAAAGGAGTGCAGGAGAGACAGTGGCTCATTTCCCAGAAGGGCATATGCAATAGCATCTTGATGGCCCCCATTTTCAGCATAGAAAATAACTTGATGGATTGAAGATACGTATGCAGGGAAAAAGTACTGATATAAATTAGCATGCCAATTAATGGCAAAAAATGCAGAGCTTCATGTTAGTTCTTGCTTCACAGGCAAATTCTTGGGTTGCTTTGCCATGGGTGAGAAGTCTGATTGTTGTGAGTAGCTCTCCCATCTGCCAGAATCTCTAATTTCTAAGAGCCTTCGGGGTTACGCCTGCTACCTGCTTCTCTTAAGACCCAGCTGTTCTCAGTGAATACATAAGGCCATGTGATAATACAATTCCCCCATGCTGTATATTTTTAAATATTTACTAAAGATAAAATAGAAACTTGGTGGTCCGCAACTATGTAAAGAGGTAAGAAATAATTTAATCTTCAAATAAATTATGAAGAAATCTCCTGACTTGATAAACTCAGGTTCTATTACATAAGGGATATCCTCATCCAAACAGAGATGCTGACTCTTCTTATCACAGCAAGCAATGTTGCAAGGCCTTGTACCATCTCTACTGCCACTAATCTTTGACAAACCTATCTTCCAATAGTTTTCATTTCTGATTCGGTTTAAACCACTGGAATTCCTTTATACCAATACATGTTCTTTTTTTTTTCTTCCACAATCACTTGAGAAGGTTGTCTTTTTTACCTTTATTTCTTTCCAGAAGTATTCAAAGAAATTTAACCAGTAAGAACAAAACTAATATGAAATCTTTTGAAAACAGGCTACCAATGCCTGCCCTGGTTTGGTCATTCTCATATCTTTCCTTCATGTCTCATTCTCAACTTTGTCACTTGAACATGGTGTAATTTATGATTTCCCACTATAAAAAATTAACGAACTATTCATTTAAAACTTCCTTTGCTTGCAAAAATGCCATCTGCCTTTTCACCAAAGAACATTCTTAAGAATGGAGAACAAAAGAATGCATTGAGGAGTGGAATTGGCATGCTATCCTATTCCTAGGTTTTAATTTTTTTTTATTTTGAAATACTCTAAAACTTACAGAAAAGAAGCAAGTACGGTACAAATAACTTTTTACCCTGAACCATTTGAGAGTATGTTGTCAGTAGGCTACCCATCACTGTTGTCTAATTTAGTGTGCATTCCTTATACACAAGAGCATTGTTTTATATAACCACACTACAACCATCAATATCAGGAAGTTAACAGAATCTACTGAAGGTCTGCCAATTGTCCAAATAACAAGATGATTTAGAATCATGTTGTATTTTTCTCACCTTATCTCTTGTTTCAAAATCAAAAGATCCTTGGATCCTTTCAGTGCAGAATGGTATTTAGAAGGCAAGCATTTTTTCTAATCGGTGTTTATTGCTTTTGGAGTATTGCTGCTCTCAGGAGTCAGAGCCAGGAATGTTGGTACATGCATACACACATTTACAACTATATTTAACTACTTATACACATAACATAATGAGCTCACGTCAGCACTTCCAATTTCAACCTAATATTACAAAATTGATTCTTGTTTTTCACCTTTTCCATACTTATAGCTACCTTCTCTAACAGTGAAAAATCTGGATCTCATTGCCCTTAACAAACTTACTTATTTGATCAATCCCCCATATGGAATCTATTGTCTATTGCACCACCTCTTCTCCCACGCGGATGCCTCCTCACCCTACTCAAATGCTGGTAACTTGTGTCATGCTTCCTTCTTTTCTTCATCCCATTTTCCCTCTAACAATCCACCTTGGGATACTTTCTTTTATGGGTGCTCACTTTACCCCATCTGTTGCTAAAATATTGAAAATAGTTTACTGAGAAAGTTCTGTGCTCTGGATCCTTCAAGCGTTTCCGGGACTTTCTAGGGATCTTCAAGCCTATTGATATGACATGGAAGAGAATAGGTAGATAGTAGTTGCAAGGAATTCAAGAGAAGTTGTGTCAAATTTAAAGTATGTCTCTTTATGGAAGGGGGAAATAGTCTATGAGCAATCATTCTCTTTTCCTGTTAAATAAAATCAAGGGTCTTGTACTCATTCTCAGGAACAGATATTGGTAGTTCTTCTTGTAAATTCCTACACAGCTGTTCTGATGCAATGTCAAATCTAAGATGAAAGAAACAGGCAAGATGATTGGGAAAAGTGGCAAGGAAAGACCCATTGTATAAGTCACAGTACACCAAAGAGTGGTAAGGAATTGCTGCAGAGGGAAAAGTCGATGTGACCTCTTTGGTAACATCAGCAGACATTCACAGTTCTTTACACAAAATTGATGTTTTTGGAGAAAGCTTCTATACACTTCTGAGCCAGATAGAGGGAGTTTCTTTCTAAAATCTATGATATTACTGAGGGCAATGAATTTGTGCTTCTTTAGAGTAACAACTTTATAGCATTTAGCTTTAGGGACTGCCATGACAATGTTCACATTTTAATTTGCATTTCCCAGCATGTTCCCCTTGTAGCATGTCATAGTGCTTAGAGACAACTTATGGGGAAAAAAACTCTCATAGTTCTTCCTGGATGATGGCATGGTTGACCTGGAAGATAGTTAAAAGCATGAAGAGTCCAAAGCTTCCTCTGCTGTTTCTCGTGGTAGATTTCTGGGAGGCACTTACTAGAGAAATTCCACTGATTCCTCTTTGGCCTCATCTCTATGCAATTCCTGGTACACAATTCCTGTGTTTCTTTTAGCTTGCCAGAGAGTTTTACAAACTACCCATCCCACGTCTTTCCAAAAATTGTGAATTCCACCTCTTTCTCTAGGACCCATGATTTAAGCTTTGCCATTTCCACTAGAAATGGAAGCTGGAATCAAACAACCTCTTCTGACTGGAAAATAAACAGTAAACACTTTTTATAATTATTTTGCCCCCAAAGGAAAATGCTAGAATCAACATTATACCAACCTCAAGGCACAGTCCCCTTTCTTCAGCCTCAGCTCTAATTCCCACTAGAGAAATGTAATTTTCTTGTTGCATTTTTATTGTTCTCTAATACCAACCAAGCTTTGAGGTAAGAAGACCAAATGGAATTGTTCATACTGCTCTTTTCATTCTATTTCTTGTGCTCCATTATGCTACCACCCCAAGTGACAAGGCCAAGGTGACAGACAAAAATGTAGAACCAAAATATTCTAATGAGATCTCTGGCAAGAGCTCAGTGGGCATCTCTTAACTCCCATTGTTCTGCGGGTCACAACAAGCTACTGATAAAGTAGGTGAGGCTGCCTCACAGAGTACAATCTCTCCAGGTCCCTGCCTTTGGTTTCTACCTAAACTTGGGGGACGTGTTCCCGGTTTCTTGGGAAGATAAAACACACTGGTGCTGGACATCAGGCTTTCTGATTATTAAAGAGAGGAAAGGTAGCATAATCTAAAACGCTCTTCCTGGATTTGGTGTCACCATTATACGAGCAACAGCATTTATTGTATTGTAAACTGAATCTGTCCTTGAGGCAGCTGTGGTACATAGTTCTCCTTGACCTACACGAATGGACCAGGCTACTAAGATTTATTTGTTCTTACATTTGCTCTTAATTTCCTGGCTCATCCTTCACTGTCACGAAGTTAGATAACATATCTGCTGCTAGTCTGCTATTCTTTAATATCCACACTTATTGCTTTGGGCAAATAACCCACATAAAATTCGATTTTAGGCATGAATAAAACTATGAATTTGGAAAACATACATTTTTAGTTAATAGACTTTAGTACATGAAATCGGACTGTCATTCCCCATGCTCATAAACGTTAGCATTTACCTTTATGCTAAGCTGCATTTGAGAAGAAGTTATTTGAAGTCTGATCTTCAGTTATTGTGCTGGATTGTTATTGCATATTCGAATTGTATTAACTTGATTTTATAGCAAACTTCTTCTCAGTCAACACACACACACACACACACACACACACAATAATACTCTTTGGACCATATTCCATTGTGAAAGGCAGAGTCTGCTCCAGCTAGTTTAAATAGAAAGGAATAAACTACAAACAGAAGGTTAACAAAATCATTGAAAGGGCTGGAGGAGCAGGCTTTAGACTGAGCTTCCAGTGACAACTTGCTGTCCCTAGAACTATTCTGCTTATGCTGTAAATAGGGAAGAAGAAAAGCTATTTTTCATGAAGAAAGATAGCAATGCAACCTTGAGTATATAAATTCCAAGTAGCACTTTCTTCCAGCAGAGGCAGCATTCGTGGGTACAACAGTGGTGCCCAGCCATAGGGGTGGATGGCGAGGCGTACAGAGGGAGCTGTCTATGCCTGTGAGGAGGAGTATGTATATTATCACTGAAATGATCAAGAATTGCTGGAACTTGTGGTGGTAATAAAAAGCAGACCTAATTTTAGTGGGCTTTGTAACTGTTGTAAAATTATCTAGAGAAAATTCTTCTCCTTAAGTTCCTGTCCCTGGGAAAGATGGCTCCCACTGCCCGATTTAAGTAGGCACTTGATGTATGATATGGATAACTCTTAGAGTCACTTCCCATTATATTAGAGTTTAGCTATAAGATGATTCTTCAATGCACTGACAGCTTGGCTGCAAGATGACTATTCAATGCATTATTTCTTTATAAAATTTATCTTTTGACCACCTCATTGAACATACACAAGCACTTCAAAACATCATCTTTATCAACATTAGGGGACAAAGAGACCAATAAATGGGCCAGCTCATTATATCTGCATGCTCATTCAAATGTAAGATAAACAACAGTGTTAAATTTGTTTTCCAACTAGATGTATACATATGTCTTTAGAAAACAAAAAAATAGAACCTTTGGTCATCTCAAGGTAACTGTTATTCCACGTTACTACTTTTTGAGACGAAAACAGTTTACACCAGTTACACAGCTTCATCGTCTTTTTCTCTTCTTTGTTTCTTGACTGAAAATTGTATCTGAAACGGACTTTGAAGGAAGCCTCAAGTCATTTCTAATGTGCTTGTTCAATTGTGTTTTACATATTGTTCCTGTTCAAGACCTGATTCTTTTTAATTGCAGATGTTCTTTAAAATTCCACATGGCTGATTTGAACATATCTTCACAATAGTGATAGCTTCATGCAGCAATGGCTCAGCGTGTTTTACAATATAGAGGAGCACTGATGAAATGAGCAAAAACACTGGATTTTCTGGGAAGCCCATAGTATCAAAGTTTCTAGTCATTTCTTCTCAATAAAAATGGTTTACTCTTTGAGCTTTTCTCTTTCCTTTCTTATTTACTATATCAATTAGTTTCTTAAAGTGACAAACCAACCCAAATGTAAAGCTTTAAAACCAAATAATTGATTTAGTTCATGATTCTGTAGGTCAGCAATTTGAGCTGGGCTCTGCTGGGTTCCTCTCCTGTTATAAGCCAGGCTGATCTCTCCTGGCGGGTCACTCATGTTTCCTGTTCAGTTGGGCTGTCTGACCATCGGTTGGGACACCTTAGTCTTTCGTAGGCCTTTCATTTGCCAGCAGCTTAGTCTTAACTTCTTCACAAGGTGGCAGTGTTCTAGGAGCAGAAAGCCAATGCACAGTACCTGTCAATTCCCTATCAGCATCACATTTTACAAGTATGAGAGTCCTCTGAGACTCAAGGGATGGAAGAATACTGTAGCTTTCGATAGGAAGAGCTACAAAGTCACATGACAGGGGAATGGACATAGGGAGCAGAAAAATGTGTAATCATTTTTGCGAGACAGAAGTTAGACAGGATTAACTTCCTAGGATAAACAACAAAGCTAATTTCTCCAGACAGGTGATTGAGACAGTTTCTCTAGATAGGTAGATGGCCTGGTTTTCTGAGCCTCTATAGAGAAAAACATGATGCAGTTGAGAACTCGTTGGAACCAGCTAGAACCAAGATGGAACCTTGTTCCTCATTGTATACTCATTATAGTACATTAACACACTAAATGACACAACCTCCAGCACCATGACCGTTCTGATTCTGCCCATTTATAGTAACAAACTCAGTGGACCCCAGTTCTTAGAAATCTCCACCTCTTTCCCAAGAAACCTATGAATATTCCACACCCTGCTTAATGTATCATCAAGAAATAACTATAAAAAACCTATCAATGTATGGAAGCTTCTCTGTCTATGCAGTAGTAGTAGGCTGCTTTTTGTTCCTTTATAATAAACTTGTTTTCACTTGACTTTGGTGGCTCACTCTTGATTTCTTTCCTGCAGAAAGCCAGGAACCCACTTGGCCTTTCAGGCCAGACCTCAACTTTGGAGGTCTCTCATTTCTGTATCATTTTCAGCCTGCTATGTTCATATATATTCCTGTCCAAACACATACACAAACATAATTTGAGGCAGGCCAATATGGAATTCTATGAATATGTGTTAAGGAGAACTGAAAATTTTGGGGAAATTAAAAAAATAGTTTCCCAAATATTCAAGTAAAATTGACACTGAAGGAAGGTACTCTGCGTGTGATCCACTGATTTGGGGTACCATCTGGCCCACCTCTGTGTAATCTTGAGTGTTTATGTGTTGTACTTGAGAAATGAGTCATCAGAGGCAGATAACGAATGCTATGATAGCATGTAACTATCACTAACTGCGCCTGGGAACAGAGTGTGGGGAAAGAAGAGTGAAGTCAGGTATTATTAATGGAAACAATAACACTAGGACTGAGATTTAATGACTGGTAAATGGAAGGGAATAGGTGTAAAGCAGGAAAGGAGTAGCCCCTTAAAGATAGAGAAATGTACAAACACAGGAAAGAAACTGCATTATCTCTTTAACATAGAAGGTGGAGGACCAGTCACACAGTATAAGATGAATTGATACAACAAGTCTTTGTTATCTTTCACTTTGCAAAACTTGAGACTGGGACATCAGATAGTAACCTAAAACTAATTTAGAACGTTAATTGAAATACAATAAAAATAGAACAGCCAAATGATGCATTCCCTATCAGCTTTCTAAGTAATTATAATGCATTGGTTATATTGCTTGGAGATAAATAATAATAAGTATCAATAAATACAATAGGAGGACAAGATGGAATTCTGCCAAGGAATGCTAAAAGTGGAACATTCTTTAGAAAGCTTCATAAAGGAGACATTTGAGCTAGGCCTAAAGGTGTGATGGATGGGTAAGAATGCCTGTTCACTTAGTCTCAGAACCTGCCTGGACTGGCTCTAAGAGTGATGTCACCTTACACACCAGCACTTTCTCCTGTGTCTTGCAGTGGCTTTTGGAAAGAAAGAAAAGGGAGACAGAAAAATTGGTACCATTGACTAGTTGGTCAAAGGATCTCTCTGATGAATTCGCAAGACCTTCTGTCACTCGCACTGAGCTTGTCTCTGGCATCTGCAGCTGTTGGTGATATATATGTGTATCTTTCAAGCTTGGGGTGCTGTCTACTCTCCTGCTAACAAACAATAAAATACACATGGAAAACACAAAAGCAGCCTCAGTCCCTTCTTTTAGTAACTGGACTCTGAGCTATTTAGAAAGTGTGAAATGTGTTTTTAGTGGTGAGGATGGTGAAAAGCTGCATTATTAACTATACTCTAATAACTTAACAGTTATCAGAACTTCAGAGACCAGACCTGGGGGACATCCTTCACATATACCCTTCCTTCGTTACTCTTCCCTTTCCTGTTTCTCTTGGTGCCCAAGTCCCTTCAATCCCATCCCTGGAAATGCCTTTCCCCAGCATTCTCTTAGTAGAAGCCTCCAAGTCTCCAATGAAAGATGTGAGTCAGAACTCTTATCTCCCCATCCTCTGTTGCTCAGAGGAGTGAAAGGGAAGTGACTAATGCAAAGGGCAAGGGTTCAGGTGGTCTCTGGTTCCTCTTCAACTCCATTGTCTTATTTCCTTTCTTTGGTCAGACCTGGTTATTCAATATGGGGTCGTATATCTCATACTGCGTGGAAGTAATAACATTATGTTATAGGTTCTATTGTAAGGAGTAAACGGGCTAACACATGTAACAGCAATTGGGACAGCAGCTGGCACATAGAAGGTGCTAAGCAGGCACCAGTTATATTCATTGTCAGTCCTCTGCTTGCCTCTCCAAGAACTTGGGTTGAGATAGTAGGCTCTGGCAGGGGCTGCGTGTCCACCATAATCCCTGCCACCTTCAATGGCAATAGCTCCTATAAAGCTTCAACGGCAATAGCTTCTCACATAGCTCCTATAAAGTCTAGAAGGTTCCACAGCTGCATAGTATGGCAAAATTTGTGAAAAAGGCTTTTCTTTTGTGTTGCAATCTATCAGAATTATACCAAAGCAATGCCACCTTATATCCCAGTGTCTTACAAAGTTGTAAGTGAAATGAAATCTTTTTTTTTTTTTTTTTATTTGTGTAGAAACTTTAATAGTAGCATTATTGACATAGCCAAAAGCTGTAAACAACCCAATTATTCATTGATGGATGAACGGACAAACAAAATGTGTGTAAATGCCATAGAATATTACTAATCCTTAAAAAGGAAGGAA
>CAUYQG010111467.1:0-19925 GCA_963574415.1 Tarsius wallacei | reverse complement strand
CTACTAATTGGGTGATTTCCTTCCAGTCACTGTAGTGTAGGATAAAGCAAATCATATTTTGTAGAATGATTTGAGTTCCTCCGGGTATATTCCCAGAAGGAGGATTGCTGGGCTATATGGAGGGTTGATCTTTTAGATCTTTTAGTAATCACCACACTGTTTTCCACAGAGGTGTACTAATTTACGCTCCCACCAACAGTGTAGAGGTGTTCCCTTTTCCCCACATCCTCTCCAGCATCTGTTGTTTTTGAGTTATTGATGATGGCCCTCCTGACTGGAGATAGGTGGGATCTCAGTGTGGTTTTGATCTGCATTTCTTTGATGATCAGTGAGGCTGAGCATTTTTTCATGTATCTGTTTGCTGCTTGTATGCACATGCATGTTTATTGCAGCACTATTCACAATAGGAAAAACATGGAACAACCCATCGAAAATGGACTGGATTAAAAAAAATGTGGTACATATACACAATGGAATATTATGTAGCCATAAGGAAGGACTTCACAGCAACTTGGATGGATTTTGAGTCTATAATACTTAGTGATCTATCACAGAAACAAATAACTGAGTACCACATGTTCTCACTCATAAGTGGACCCTGAACATTTATCATAATACTATAAGAAAGGAATTGCTAGTAGTGGGACACTGTGGGGGGAGGGAGGAAGGAACAAAAAAAGGGTACCTGATCCCCCAGGTGAAGTGGGGGACCAAAGGAAGGCCCAAACTTCACCTGTACGATGACCACTTATGAACCTAATCCTGAACTGTACCCCACGTCTTTAAAATAAAATTACAAATAAATAAAGCAAAGCATATTTTGCATTTAGCATCTTTTCATACATGTTTTTATTTTATATGTAAAAAAGAGCATAGATAAAATCATGAGCAAAAGCAAATTTGAAGAGAAAAATATTTAATAAAAGGGCGTTGTGAAGTTCACACAGTGGGGAAGAGGATGCACTGTGCCTGATTAAAGGGCTAAAAGGATTTCATGAGTGGCTTTACAAAGTTGAGATGTTTTGTACCTGTTGATGGCCATACTTTCTTCACGCTCAGTTGCTGCCAAACAAAGTCACTATCCACCCACAGCTGTAGTCTGTGTTTTCATGCCTTGGAGGTGTAAAGCCTGTTCAAGCTGATTCCATGAGCCAACCCATGCTGGTGCAAGGGTTCACCCAGGCACACATGCATACATATTTCACCCACTGGGTTTGGCAAGGAAGTCTTCAAACTTTAAGTAAATTTCTTGAAATACTGAACTTATTTTTCTTAAGCAACTTTGTTAACATTAAAGTCAATTGACTGCCAGGTGCAGTGGTGCATGCCTGTAATCCCAGCAATTTGGAAGGCAGAGGTGAGAGGATTGCCTGGGTCCAGGGGTCCAAGACCAGCCTGGGCAACTTGGAAAGACCTCTTCTCTACAATAAATAAAAAAGTTAGCCAGGTGTGGTGACATTTGCCTGTGGTTACAGCTTCTTGGAAGGTTAAGGTGGAAGGATCACCTGAGCCCAGCAGATTGAGGCTGTGGTGGCCATGAGCGAGCCACTGCCCTCCAGCCTGGGTGACAGAATGAGACCCTTACTCAAAAAAAAAAAAAAAAAAGTCAGTTGACTATTCTCTAGGGAAAAGTAATGCTTTTTCAATATGTAGGATATGTTGCAAGATAAAATAAACCTGCTTTATGAGAGAGAACTCAGTTTGGTGAGAAGAGGCAAGAACTTTGGATCTGCAGAGTTCTGAATGATATATGAAAATAGGCAGATATTTACTACCATTAATCCCATCACCCTACCCCTCCCCTCCATAGTTTCCCACCACTGTCAGTCGTTTTCTTGTGGTAATACGTTGGATGATCAAGGTCTACTATATGAGTGAGAACATGTGATACTCAGTTCTTTAAATATCTGTCTGGGGATGGGGATAAACTTCTTAACAACAAGGGTTCCTGAACGAATCATTTTTTTATAACTAACCCTTAACTTTACCCTAAAATATAATAATAAAAAATATTGTATATTAAAAAAAAAAGAAAATAGGCAAATTGCCCAACTGATCTGCAACTCAGTGTCTAGATTTATAAAGTGGAGATGATAGTCCTTCGTGATCTGACTGAATTACCTGTGTTATCAATTGATGGAACTCATTAAAGAAAACCTGTTTATTTTTTAAATAAATAAAATAAGTAGGACTGCCTGAGCCCACGGGTTCGAGACCCGCCTGGGCAACTTGGCGAGACCTCATCTCTACAATAAACCAAAAAAATTAGCCAGGCATGGTAGTGTGCGTCTGTAGTTCCAGCTACTTGGAAGGCTGAAGTGGAAGGATTGCCGGAGCCCAGCAGGTCGAGGCTGCAGTGGCTGGGAGCGGCCACTGCACTCCAGTCTAGTTGACAGAGTGAGACTCCAACTCAATAAATAAATAAAATAAAATAAAATAAAATAAAATAAAATAAAATAAGTAACTAAATAAAATGTTTTTTTAAAAAACAAATCACATCGTTATACATTATAAGTCCTTCAACACAGTTTTGTAAATTTGTTTTTTAAAACAAATATGAGAATAAAGGAGTTATACACATGCGCACACACACACACCTACAAGAATGTCTGGAAGTAGGAAGAGACTGAATAAAAAAGTCTTGTGCAGATGTTGCAGAGACATAATGGTACAATGTGAAGGAATTTAAAATGTTGTGTGCAGAAAACGTGTACACACATGGGAAAAATTAATTAATCAATTAAGCAGATATTTATTAATAGCTTATTTGGTTCTTCTTATGGTCTATGATGCATTGAGGGAAAAGACAAATATTAAAAAAAGTCCTCTAACCCTGGTCTCCCTTCACAGATTAATGAGGCAGACAAAACACAGACTCATAACCCCAATACAAAAAACCCGAAGTATGCACAACGGTTGTCAAGTTTCCCAACTTGCCAGCAAGAGGCAGGGAGGACAGGAGAGAAGAATCACCAGGAATGAGGATCATACACTGTTCAAGCATTCGTCACAGTGATTCTCGCACTTGTTTAATTCAGGTCTATGTTGCATGAAGCAAACATTTGATAAGCTAGAGCAAAGCAACTGCTTGTTTTAGTGCCATACAGTCCCATAGAGATGATTCTACTTGTGGGCGAGTGATTGCTGTTCTGGTTAACCTTAACTTTTTTGGTGCTCTTTTCATGATAATTAAATTTCTTACCTTTAGGTGCCATATCTAAGAACTGATCTCGAAGATTGTCAAGCTGTTCAATAGTCAAGGTGCCATCTTCTTCCTTTTCTACAGGTGGAGGACGTATTGGTGGGGGAGGATCTGGGAAGACTTTTATATCACCGTTAATGAAGAACTCTTCTTGGTTTAAGTAAAGTTCATTCTGAATTTTTGTAGATGTTTCAATGTGATAGCGAGCAATCTCAGTTAATTTTTCTATACTGAAAGTGGTAAAATGAATAGAATTATACCCATCAAAGACACTATTAGATTGATAGTGTTTTCTTATAAGACTTACACACAAAAGTAAGCACATTATACAGCTAAGTTAGACAATTCCATCTACATGTCCAAAAATTGTAATTTTTATTTAAATCTATTTTGTAAAAAGGCAGGGTATAAATAAATGCAGATGAATAACAAAATACATGCTTATTATACAGCTAATAGTTACGCATTTAATACAAATAAACATAAAGGGAATCTATTAGGTACATTTTAATAGTATTATTTATTCTTATATTAATTAAAAAATTTTTGCTGTATAAGCAAGATTATGTCAAGGGAGGGTTAAATTTCACTCTAAGTATGAGCCAGAATAAGGCTCTGTGGCACAATGTCTTGTAAAATATGACTGTTAGAATCATACACTTATTTTGAATCAGGCTGAATTATAAAGTGAATCGAATTTGATAATGTACATCTAGAAGAGTGGCTTTTCTCTAACTTTATATTAAAAAGTTTGACATTATCTAAGACACAGTTGTAACAATAGCATCTGATGCATATAATCCATTGAAATTGCCTTGATAATTTCATGAAAAACAACAGTTCTTGGCTAGATCACATAGTTACAAGTAGCAACAGTTAGGAACCACCACGATGCAGCGGAAAGAGTACTGGGAGCTGAGTTTTCATCCCAGAACACTCTCTAGCCACAGGTCCTGGGGTAAGTCACTTCAGTTCTCTGAATGCCCTTATCTTTGCATCACCCCTGCCTTATGGTTATTAATGAGAAATCACATAAGCCAATAGTTCAAGCTGTACTGGGGATCTATTTATAGTTAATGGCCTAATTTAAAGCCATTTTAAAGGCCAGAGAAGTTTTATACATGAATAAGTACATTATCACTGTATTAAAGAAAGGATCTTGATTATATATTACAATGAAAGATTGAACATCATAGAAAAATGCATATTTAATCTGCTTTTATATAATTCAGAAATGCCAAATATACTATATACTAAAAACAATTTTTTTGTTTTTGTTTTTTGTTTTTTTTTTGAGTTGGTGTCTCACTCTGTCATGCAGGCTGGAGTGCAGTGACATGCTCATGGCCACTGCAGCCTCGACCTGCTGGGCACAGGCAAACCTTCTGCCTCAGTCTTCCAAATAGCTGGAACTACAGGCACACACCACCATGCCCAGCTAATTTTTTGGTTTATTGTAGAGGAAAGGTCTTACCAAGTTGTCCAGGCTGGTCTTGAACCCCTGGACTCAGGCAATCCTCTTGCCTCAGCCTCCCAAAGTGCCACTGCACCCGGCCTTACTAAAAATTTTTTGTAGTATTAGTTTCTGTCTTTCAAAAGATGCCCTTGAATTCAATTCCAGAATTCTCTTTGTAAGTATCCATTTACTATGTATTAGCCAATTAGTTTATGCTTTAATGTGTGCCAGGGGACAGAAGAGAAAGGCACTGGATATCAGATATCAGCCAAGTTTACATGAGTGAGGAGGGACTCCAAAATAGTCAGAGGTTCAATCAAAGCCAGAATAGAAAAACAGGTGTGCGCCGCCTAGTGGAAAGTTACTAAGAGTAATCATCTCAAGAAAAACATGCTAGGAAAAAAAAAAAAGCAGGATTTGAAGGTCAAAGGACTCTGACAGCTATTTTTTTTTTTTTTTGGTTTTTTTCTGTATCACATTTCTAGGTTTTCATTTCTTGGGGTCACAGTTCATGACAGCATCTGCAGATTCAGAGGGAAAGCCATAATCTAATCTGAGAAATAAGAGTACATCTGATAAAATAATATGCATTTACACTTGGATGGATGCCAGGATCCTAAGAATAAAGAAATGCTTTCATTTGTAAGTGGTAGGTAGAGAACAGTACTGAATATTACTGCTCTATCTTGCTGATAAGTAATTGACTTGGTTAGTTAAATTATTTTTGCGGTAAGGCATTAAAATCACATAAGGTGGCTGGGTGTGGTGGCTTACACCTATAATCCCAGCACTTTGGGAGGCCGAGGTGAGAGGATTGCCAAGCCCATGAGTTCAAGACCATCCTAAGCAACTTGGTGAGACTTTGTCTCTACAATAAATCAAAAACTTGGTGGTGTGTGCCTGTAGTTTCAGCCACTTGAAGGCTGAGGTGGAAGGATCACCTGAGCCCAGCAGGTCAAGGCTGCGGTGATCATGAGCGTGCCACTGCACTCCAGCATGGGTGACAGAATGAGACTCCAACTCAAAACAAAACAAAAAAGAAAGAAAAGAAAAGGAAAATCGCATAAGGCAAGAGTTTAAACTGCATTGCAGATCTATTTATAGTACATAGCCTAACTAAAGACCGTTTTATTTTATTTTATTTTATTTTATTTTATTTTATTTTGAGTTGGAGTCTCACTCTGTCGCCCAGACTGGAGTGCAGTGGCCGCTCCCAGCCACCGCAGCCTCAACCTGCTGGGCTCCAGCGATCCTTCCGCCTCAGCCTTCCAAGTAGCTGGAACTACAGGCGCGCGCTACCACGCCCAGCTAACTTTTTGATTTATTGTAGAGATGAGGTCTCGCGAAGTTGCCCAGGCGGGTCTCGAACCCGCGGGCTCAGACAATCCACTCACCTCGGCCTCCCAAAGCGCGGGATTACAGGCTGAGCCACCGAGCCCGGCCCCTGGTGATTCTGAAGGCAGTGCAGGCCTTCCCAAAGAGACTTGTTAGCCATGTTGAAGAAGAGATAATTTGATGACTAAGAAGAGATAATTTGCCAGCCAGTAGGCACCTTTGCCAAGCACTAGGTTTCATCATACACATTGGAATGTTAAAAACTCTGAGAAACCTGGCAGTGGAGACTGAAGCTGACTCCCAAGACAGAGTTTCATGTCAACAAGGTCAGTATGATAGTTATGAGAACCAGAACAAATGTCCCCATCGACCTAACCCACCTACCCACCACCCACCCACCCACACACCTCACTACATATACATGTACATACCATATACACCACACACACATACACCATGCCCTTCCCCCCCACAGCCATGATGCTGGACCTGCGACTCCACCAGGGAGAAAGCAAGGAGGGTGAAGAAAGCTCCAGGAAGAAATGGTGATAATGTAAAACAGATTAAGTTTAAAGTCAGGAAAGTCTTCCTGTCAGAGATGGCCTGCAAACCATGGACTCCTCTTAAGCCAGAAGACATCTCTCATTCTTACTCCTAACCTTTCAAGATCGAGTGTTTTTTCCATAGTTGATTCTTTCATAGGATTGTGTGAATAGCATGAGGGAAATACTGACCTAGGGGATATGTTTTTCAATGTGAAGTCAAAGTGTTATTTCTCTTTGAGCCACATATGATGTCCTTCTTTCCTAGGTCTGCTGTCCCCTTCTAGGTGAATGATGACCTTTATAGACAACTGGGGAGTAAAAGGATTTAGAAATCCTTTCTTTTGGAAAGACCTGTGAGTGTTCAGTGAAGAAGGAAGGGAGAAGCTAATTCCATAACATTCTACCCATTGCTAGGGAGAAGATCAGAGTTGGTGTTTAGGGTATATGATATTTGCACTCAAAAGACCACACATTTCAGTGAGTCAAATATCATACAAAAAGAAATAGCATTATGGAAAAACCCATAATGTTAAGGAGGCAAAGCATAACTCCATTTTATTTCCCAGTATAATTTAATGCAGTTTAGACATATGAATTGGTGGTAACTTTTGCAGAATCTTCATTTTTAGTCTATGGGACTTACCACAGCTAATGCTCAACACGAGGGCAGCCATTGCTATGGTATGAAAATGTGTCCCTCAAAGTTCATGTGTTGAAACTTAATCCCCAGTGCAATAGTGTTGAGATGTGGGATCTTTCAGAGGTGATTAGGTCATGAGGACTCTGCCCTTGTAAAGGGATTAATGGTGTTATCAAGGGACTGGGTTCATTATAGAGGGCAGATTCCTCAGATACGGATAAGTTCAACCCTTTCCTGTCTTGCTGTCTTGCCCTTCTACCTTCTGCCATGGGAAGATACAGCAAGAAGGCCCTCACCAGATGTGGGTCTTTGATCTTGGACTTCCCAGTCTCCAGAACCATAAGAAACACATGTCTATTCTTCTATAATTTACCCAGTCTCAGGTATTTTGTGATAGCAGCACCAAATGAACGAAGGCAGTCACCACTCCCTATTTTTTGTATCTTTTGCTGAGATGTTTCCAAGAATGTCAGTGAGGGATGGAGGCTTCAGGAATCACACAGCAGTTGGAGATGGAGGCAGCAAGAACAGCAGCAGGAGGCCTGCTACGCTGAGATGGGGGCGAGGCCTCAGACAGAAAATCTGTTATCCTCTTCCTGCTGCAGAAGGATCAAGGGAACTGCTCCCAGTGAGCACACTGTCAGCCAGGCCTAGAAGTGTCTGCCCCACACAGTATCACTGTGCTCTGACTGGTCCTCACCTGGGAAATCCAAACCTCATGGAAACTCTGTGCTAACCTCTGACAAGCCAGACACAGGTTCCAGCAGCCAGGACCACAGACCTCCTGGACTTAATGTCCCTTGTTCTTGGTTCTCATGTGGTCCTGGAGGTGAGGAAGGGATTGGTTTAAGGGTGGGGCAGCAGAGGGGGAGCAGGGCATTTGCCAGAGTGTTTCCCACGAGCAATTTCCTAGCTAGAAACAGATGTTCTGGTGGCTTTCTGGCCAATAGCATAATATAAAAAACATTAAACCCTATATCCTTCAAAGCATTCTTACTTTACTCCTCAGTTCTCAGGAGCTTCTTTCATGCCTTAAAAACGGAGAGGAAACCAGCCTTTTCCTGGTCCATATTCTGTGGGCTTAAATCAACTGCAGGTCCTGTGGCTTCTGTGCTGTCAGGCTGACCGTGCTGCCTTCCTGCTCTTGTTTAGTCTCCTTTTTCTTCTGTAGGGCCGTGATTCCTAACTGCGGGAAGGATCTTAGATGTTTTTGGCAGCTCCCGTGGAGAAACCCTGTAGAACTTATCCGCAGGAGCTAAAAGGATTGAGTTATTGCCCAGTGGCCTCGTGACTGGTGGTGAGGTAAAAAGAGGAGTGTGGTAGAGATCGGAGACTGTCACCCAGCACTCCAGCCCCCAGGGAGAGCAGGGGCCGTGGGCTCCCAGGACTCAGTGGGACATCTCCTAGGGTCTGAGGCTTGGCATATTGTTCAGGTGAACTCACAGATGAAAGAAAAAAATAATGCTTTGCTGGAAGGGAACTGAATCTGGCCTCATTTGCTCCCTGTCCCCTTTCTAATTTTTAAGCCTGATGCTTTTGATTTAGAGACCATGAATTATGGAATGGTAGTGATTTCAGACCTTAGCAACCATCCATTTTAACCTCATTATTTTATAGAGGGGGAATCAAGGAAGAGAGATCTCAAATGAGTTTCCTAACATCAGCTAGGGGGCAGTCCCAGTTCTCTCACCCTCTCTCTGTGTCAACCGAATTTCCCAGTTTGTCCTTTCTCCCTTCCTTCTGAACCAGCACAAAGGGTGTGTTTTCTCCCATCCTCCGCAAACTTCACTTCTTTGTCTATGTTGCCCTTGTCTCTGACACTTGCACCAGACCCAAGCCCTTCTTCTCTGACTGTGCTCTCCTGTGATCTAGGGCCCATTTCCTCTAAACAAGCACAAAACAGGTACACAGCCGAGATTTAATGTGTTTAGAGGTTAACGACTCCGAGAAGGCTTCACCTGAAAACTGTAAGGCATTTAGAGAAAGGAACATTCATCCCATATAGGCGTGTGCTTGCAGATAATATCATCCTCTGCCAAGTTAGAGGGTGTCATTTTGTACCTCTCACTCTGGCAAAAGCGTTACAATCCTTTCATTTCTTTTCCTCCCCATCTGGTCCTCTGGACCCCACACACAGGAGGTACATTTCTACTATTTATGAACATGTCTCTTTCAAACTAGATGTTGAGTATTTTTTTCTCTCTCCTTTTTTGAAAATTAGGTAGTGCTTTTGAATAGATTTGGATTTGTATTGGAATAGAATTCCCCAAGGAATGTCGGTCAGTTATCAGTCCTTGTTCCATCCATGCTAAGTTTCTTCTACTCCATGGAAAATGGCTCCCTCCATCAGCTTTTGCATCCAAGGATGGTTGGCGGGTCCTACTGCCTCTTGGAAAAGCTGGGCTGGTGGAGGTTGAAATCTTATGGAGTGACCCTGGGCTTGAGGGGGCCCAGCTGTTTCATTATCCTCCAAACTGCTTTTTGTATTTTCTATAGTAGTGTGAAGGATGTCTTTTCTTTCCCAAATGGTGCTTCACTGTTGATTTCTGGGAAGTGAGCTTAGAAGAAGCAGGATGGACTCCCACCCAAAATTTGGTTTGGATGTTTGAGACTGATGACACCACCCACACACCTAGAGATATAAAAAGGTTTGTTACACGCACGGTCAGGCTTTTTGGAGAGTCATGCAAGCTTTTTCGGATTGATCTGAAGATGTCCTGAGAGCACAAGGGAAGGAGAGAGCTGGCTTGGGGTTTTAATTGTGGTTGAGGGTGGGGCTGGGTCAGAGCACCAGCACCTGGGAAGGGGCTGGCATGGTTTACGTGTCCTGCTGGTGCCAAACAGGGAACACACAGGCTTTCTTATCAGCCTGCTTGGATGTGGGCCAGAGGGGGAGAGGAGTGGGTGAGGCTTAAAAGCTCCATAAAAAGTGGAACCGGACTCCTTGTTGCAGGCTCCTTTTTGGATTTGAAAACAACTATTCAAAATATGAAAAACTGATGCCAGACAATATTTACCTATCTTTGACTGATAACCAAACCCAGGGGTTTGGAAGTTCTTGAATAACTTAGCCAGCCACACAGGAGTCAACTCACTTTTTCAAATATACAATATAAACTAAGGCATCTACTTACCTATAAAAATAGTTTAACTTCACAATATTCTTTTAGCTTTGAACATTAAAGTAATGACTCTAGAAACATATGAGATGATGAAAATAGTTTTATTTTATTTTTCTTTTTTAAAGAGGTAGGGATCTCGCCATATTCCGCAGGCTGATCTTGGTCTCCTGGCCTCAAGCAATCCTCCTAACTTGGCCTCCCAAAGTGTTGGGACTATAGGCGTGAGCCACCATGCCTGGTCTGAAAATATTTTAAATCATTGTTTCAAAATTATTTCCTCAATCAAAATCTCAACTGTCCTACTCATGAAAAACTTCAAATCAAAATAAATATCTGTATTTCCAGTCCAGACCCCCCAGTTGAGATATAGACATATATCCTCAAGTGAATTCTTGTTAGTTATATTTGGATGTCTAGAACGTGTCTCAAATTTGACACGTTCCAAACAGAATTGTTGATTTGCCTTCCAAATTTGATCTTCCCCTGAACTTTGCCATGCTAGTAAATGACGTCACCATCTTAGTTGCATTGTCCAAAATTCTAGAAGTCATTCTGATTGCTCTTTTCCTCCACAAGTCTTTTGGGTAAAGTTATCAAATGTAACCTGAATCTCACCTCTTCCTTCCCCCTTTATTCCCCAAGCTGTACCTGTTGCCATCCCAATGCCTGCAAATAGCAAAGAAATTGCACTTGGGTTAGGATGAGTCTCTGCAGGGGGGCTGGGTTGAGGGCAGGCCATGATAAGATAGACAAATGGGACCCTATCAAACTGAAAAGTTCCTGCAAAGTGAAAGAGGAGACAGCCTGCAGATGGGAAAAAATACTTGCCAACTGTATATCTGACAAAGACCTGGCATCTAGGAACTACAAGGAACTTAAACACGGCAAAAGGAAAAAAACAAAAGCCCCTTTAAAAAGTGGGCAAAAGACATGAATAGACACTTCTCAAAAGAAGGTATATGGGCAGTCAACAGACACATGAAGAAGTGCTCAGCCTCACTGATCATCAGAGAAATGCAAATTAAAACCACATTGAGATACCACCTAATGCCAGTAAGAATGACCATCATTAATAAAGCAAACAACAGATGTTGGCAAGAATGTGGAGAAAAAAGAAACGCTTCTACACTGCTGGTAGGACGCAAACTAGTACAACTTCTTTGGAAGACAGTGTGGCGATTTCTGAAAGAACTAGAAATTGACCTTCCATATGACCCAGCAATTCCCCTATTGGGAATATACCCGGAGGAACTCAAATCATTCTACGAAAAAAGATACCTGCACACGTATGTTTGTTGCAGCTCTATTCACAATAGCAAAAACATGGAACCAACCACGTTGCCCATCGAAGTTGGACTGGATAAGAAAATGTGGTACCTATACACAATGGAATGTTATGCAACCATAAAGACAAACATATGGACTTCGCAGCAACTTGGATGGATTTGGAGTTGATCATACTCAGCGATCTATCACAGAAACAAAGAACAGAGTACCATATGTTCTCAATCATAAGTGGACCTTGAACAATTATAATACTATAAGAAAGTGTTTGGCAGTAATGGGAAACTGTTGGGGGAGGGCAGGTGGGATGGACAGCTGAGGGAAACTGCTAGGGGAAGGAGTGGCATACCGCATCAACAAGGGTACCTGCATAATCAATGTTTGTATACTTAACCCTTAATTGTACCCCACATCTTTATTAAAAAAAAAAACTGATAGAAATGAGAGAAAAGATAGGTAGTCTCAAAATAATAACAGGAAGACTTTGACTGTCCTCCCTAAATAGTTGATAGAACAACTTGACAAAAAATCAGCAGAAATATAGGATAACACAATAACATTATCACCCAATTGGACCTAGTCAGCACACATAGACATTCCAACAACAGGAGAACACATATTTTTTATCTTTCCATAAGACATATACTAAGATAGACCTATCACAGGCCATAAAACAAGCACTTTGAAAATTGAAAACAATTTAAATTATATAAAGTATCGTTTCCGACTACCACATAAGCAAGCTATTAATTAATAACAGAAAGATAACAGAATATTCTCCAAACAGTTGGTGAGTAAATAGCAAAATTTGAAATACCGGTTGAGAATCAGTATCCTGAAAATGCAAAATTTGATATGCTCCAAAATCTGAGGTGTTTTGAGTGTTGACATGACACTACAAGTAGAAAATTCTACACTTGATTTCATGTTACAGATCACAGTCATAACACAGTCAAAACTGTTTCATGCACAAAATTATTTTAAAATATTTTAAAATATTATTATAAAACACATATGAATTTTGTGTTTAAACTTGAGTCCCTAAAACATCTCATTATCTTTATGCAAATATTCCAAAGTCTGAAAAAATCTGAAACCCAAAGCACTTCTGCTTCCAAGCATTTCAGATAAGGAATACTCAACCTGTAATCCAATGGATAGTGAAAAAAGAATTAGGAGACAACTGAAGCAGAGTTGAGAGGATTATTTCTAGAACTAAATTTTATATTAGATAAAATGAAAAGAATCAAATGATTAACTTAAGCTCTCACCTCAAGGAATCTAAAAAAGAAAGAACAAATTAACTCAAAGCAAGCAAAGGAAATAAGATAAAATCAGAAATGAATAATGAATAAAACTGAAAGCAGAAAAACAGTAGAGAAAGTCAATTAACAAAGAGATCATTCTTTGAAAAGATCAATAAAATTGACAAACTTCTAGCTAAACTGGTAAAGAAAAAGAAGAAAAAAATAAATTACTAATTCTGAGGAATGAACTTTTCTTCTTTTGATTCTGCTTGCTTTTTTTGTTGTTCATTCATTTGTTTGTTCATTTGTTTTCCAGAGACACAGTCTCACTAGGTTGCCCAAACTGGTGTTATACTCTTGACCTCAAGTGATCCTCCTTCCTCAGTCTCCCAAAATGCTAGGATTAAAGGCCAGAACAATCATGTCAGCATGCTTCTTTTTATTTTCACAAATCATGACCAAATTCTGTTGTTGTTTTGGTCTATTGTTTATGGGTCAAATTTGAATTTGTAAATGATTCAGGCCACCATATTTTAATATTACTCTTATGGTATTGTTAATTTATTAACTATTTATGTATTCTTAAATTTGTTTGGTTGTATTAATGTGTAATACAAGTGCATAGGGAAATACAAATTGAAATAATATGTAACTATTTGGAATATAAAGTAAAATTTACCCTTCTTGCCTAATGTACCTCCTGTAGTCAGCTTGTTTCTAAACATTGCTTTAATATAAAGTGCACCTCATAAATATGAATAATTATTATGTATCCATAAAAATGAAAATATAAAAAAACTGACCAGACAAAGTGAAAACAAAACAAAAAAGTATTTTAAAAAAATCAGTGAAATAAAACCTTAAAAATGCATGTTTTTCTAAAATTTAAAAATAAATTTAATCTACATAAAACACTTCTTACTGAAACTGGAAACTATAATTACAAACATAGGAGGAACTTTATCTTAGAAATATATGACAAAATTAAACAAATGAAAGCAGAAATGTGTAATACTTTAGCAGCCTCTTCTGTCTGTTACATATTTTTATTGCTTGTGAAAAATTGAGTGCTCTTTCAGTAACATACAGTTTTTCAGTACTTACACAGCAGATATACACTGTAAAAGAAAGAATACATGTTTAATAAATTACCGGTTTGATAACCGAATTCTAAATTAAGAATGTTAATTAAAACAAAAGACTGGTCCACCTTAATTTCCTTAAGTTAATTTTTATGTCATTATTTAGTAAAATTCAATTATTTCAAATAAATATGGCAGATCCTAGTGAAGTGTCATTTTCTCTCCTGTAACTTTTCTCTTACTGTAACTTTTCTGTCTTCTTTAACTTTTTTTAACATTTTAAACTAAAAACTCCTTACCTATTTATGAAGATAGCAGTTATAAATGTAAATCTAAATAGTGTGCCATAATTTATTATAATAACTACACACATATATTCATACACATACATGGGATCATTGCAAATCTTTCTTCCTGTATTTAGCTTGCAAATAATAATCCAAAAGCTTACGAAGTACATATAATTCTGTTATTCCAAGTGTTTTTACTAACAATGTTATAAAGCTTTAACATAACCATTTTAATTCTTCAAAATATAAGACAGTGTTTTACTATATGAATCACATACTGTTACTGCATGAATATATAAATAGTAGCAGATCAAGCATAAGCCTAATTCATTATTCATGATGTTGTAATTAGTCATTTCCAAAATAGAGTTCTTATTCTATCCACACTGGTGGGACAGGTCTAGCACAAAGTAGAAAAGTAGAAGGAAAAAGGAAATAATTATTTTAAGTGTGCATATATACAAAGGGGATGCAAAAAAAACACTGGAATTTATTTACCAAAAAATCTTGTGTATTTATTCTTATATGTTTATAGTTCAGTCACCTTCAAAGTACTTTTGTTGTCATGGTGGAAAAACCAGTCATTTGTTTGCCACACTTGGAACATTTCTTCCACAAATCGTTATGTAACCTTCTCAAAACTTCCAGATAAAAACTTTGCTTGACCATTTGATACAGAGAAACAAATTTCAAGTGTACTACAGGGTGTCTGCCCTCCAAAAGATAATTCCAGTTTTTATGGACCCCCCTCATATATGTTTACAAATAATATATTTGAGATAAAATTAATTTAAAATTATCTCCATTTGAGTTTACTGCAGCTATAGAATAAGGCAACTATTTTTTGGCTAATATGAAATGCTTTACAAAGGTGATTATTTTATTAGTCATATTTATAAGAAAAAGCAATTCATTCTACCTCAGTGCCAATTGAACAGCAAATGACCTTGAGTTTTACTCTCTAGAGGACAAGTGGCTCTCAGAAAGTAACTCATTTTCTGCTCTTTCAACACCTACACAGTTATCGATGTCTGTACATAACAGTACATCAGATTGTTCAGAAACGTATCCTTCTTCTCAAGTAGAAATATAATTCCTTAAATGTATCTCCATACAAATTCTATTCTTCTGTTTCTTGGGAGTCCATAGTGTTCACTTAAATACTATCAGTCCTGAATTATATCAGCAAGTAATACTATAGCTTCCTTAGTATAACTTGCATTAAAATAAGATTTTCAATTTTTTCACTTAGTATGGGCTATTCTTTTGACAACACAATTATTTTTCAGAATTCAAAAATGTCACCTTCCAACTAACATATATCTAAAGACTATCTGCTATTGACCAACTTAAGTATAAATTACTCAGTTCATCTGGCATTTGGGGCTGTCTACAATATAGCTACAACCTAGATTTATGGACTTCTCTTTGGGTGCATATTTGATACCTGCCAGTCAAAATGATCTTGATGTTCATCAAATATGACTCATGGTTTTTGGTCATTATTTTTGTTATTGCCATTGCTCTGGTGTTCATTTTTACAACCAACAACCAACATTTAGTGAATGTCAAAAAAAGTGATACATACTGTGCAAAATGAGTAGAACAAAAATCTTGCCAAGAAAGGGTAACTATCTAGAAAGGTATCCCCGAATGCAGTTATCATTTGTAGCAATAATTGCTATCATTTAGATACAAAATGTTGAAGTTAAGACAGAGAAAAATAATTGCCTAGATTTTCCTGGAGGTGATGGAAGGGTCAAGGGAAGCTTTTCAGACTACATAACATTGGAGTTATGTGATAAATGATAATTCTAGTTCGGTAAGAAAGCGACGTAGTAACAGACTCTACATGTTTCCATCTGTGGGGAATGTATGTCTTATTCTTTATATATCAAGTGTTACTTATGCCAGGTGCTTTGCCAGTCACTAATCCAGTAAGAATTTTGTCTCTTCATCTCTTGTAGCATGGTGTTTGTGTAACCTTCTGGCATATGCTACCACTTGTCCATTCTCCTGTTTGTGGATCTGAAACAGCAAAGCTCCTTGTACCTGTTACTGGTTCAAAAAAGATTTAGTAATTGCTATTTTCTGTATATGGTTTATTTGTCCCCAGCAAACCTCATGTTGATATTTGATCCCTCATGTGGGGATGTTGGGATGTGGGCCTACTGGAAGATGTTTAGATCCTGGGACTGACCCCTCCTGGATGGATTGATGCCAATCATGTAGCAGTGCATTCCACTCTGGCAAGACTGGAGTAATTCTCATGGAAATTGATTGCTTGCCACAAGGGTGAATTGTTATACAGTCAGAATATCCTTTGGGTTTTCTCCCTTTGCAACATGTCTGCTTCCCTTTTGACCTCATCTGCCATGTTACGACTCAACACAAAAGCCCGTGCCAGATGCCAGGGTCATGCCCTTGAACTTTTCAGTATGCAAAACCAGAGGCTAAATAAGCCTCTTTACTTCACAAATTACCCAGTCTCAGATATTCTCTTATAGCAACACAAAATGAACCTAAACAGTAGCTGAGTTGTTTTGAAAATTTTCTCACAATATTCTTCTCAAATTCAGTTTCTATTTTTTAAAATATTATCCAATGTATAGAATATAATCCATACAATATGACCCACCCATGGGTGATTTAAATTGATATATTGCTCTTCCTGAAGTCAGTAAGCCTCAGAAAGACAACTCTGAGAAAAAATGTGAGAAGTGTTTTTAAGGAGTGGAGCGGGTTTCTTTTAGCCTTGGAACACACAATATCAGGTGTGTCTTCATTACCCTTCAGTACTTTAAATGTAGGAAACTAGTGTTTTTATTGCTTCTTTTAGTGTAAAATTCAATAATAGAGAATCATTAAAGACTATTATGTGTGTTCTATTTATCAGAGTTGGATTTACAAGAACTTATCCTCTAAAATTTCAACAACCTGTATTTGCATGAATGGGTCCTTAATTGGGTTCACATGACTAAAATTTTAAAACACTAAATGGTCAAGATTTCTCTCTCCTGTGTCCTCACTATCTAATTCTCTCTTGAAATTGAAATAGGGTATGCTTTTAGGAATATAGCAAAGGATAATTTATGTTGGGGTACATTTAACTTGATTTTAGTAGGACATCCTTATGTAGTACACAATCATTTTAATGAGTACTTACTGTACCTAATAGTTGTCCAGGTAGTGAGGTGTCTTTGAGACCGCCCTTCCCACTCACTGGAGCAACTGATTCAGCATCATAATACAAAACACATGACATAGTGATACCAACATATCCTAAACCTTATTATCTAAGTATTTTTGAGTTGGAGGATACATGAAAGGTATAGAGCCATTAACCAACCTGTGGAAGCTCTCTTCAGTCTTAGGCATACAAAGTTGTAAACAGATTAGATTCCCATCAAGTTCTAGTCATACTGGAAGTTCTCTCCTGTTAGAAAAATACTCAGCAATACAACAAGTACAAGCATAAACATGCCAAATATTTTTCTTTCTTGTCTTTGGAAATTTCCTGAAATAAAAATGCATAGCGTTCCTGTGATGGGGTCCATATGGCTTAATACTACATGTAGGAAATATGTTGGTATATAAAAGTCACACTCTTCACACAACCCGAGGTATCAGCACTATTTTATAGAATATCTGGAATATCTTTTCCTGCTTAAGAAGAGGGGTTAAAGAAGAAATATAAAACCACTGAGGCATCAAAATGACCCAAAGAAACAAGTTCTCCAGTATCACCTATTATGCACATTCACCAGTAATTTAACATATTATAAGAATTTCATTACTCTTGATAGTTTAATAGAACTTGACTTTAATTTTATAATTTATTACAATTGTCCTTGTGTAATTACAATAGAATATATATCACATATATTTCAGAATTATTGGAATTCAGGACTATTTTTAGAATTCAACGGTGACCAAAAGGAAACATACTAGTGTAAAAATTAATCTATATGCAAAGAAAATGTTTGTGATATTTTCCACCTTTGAAATATTGTACTTTTGTGAGTTCATTCACAACATAAATAAGGAATCCTAGATGGAATAATTTCATATTTGTAATTTTGAATCATTTTACTCTATAAGAGTTCCCACAAATCTAATAGCTTTGTTTTCACAAATCTTAAATCTGTCCCTTACAGTTATATATATTTCATGTCAGGTATTAATATAAAATTGTGTTTTTTTTTTAGATAACTGATACACTGCTTCTATTTAAGTAATAGAAAGACTACAGTAATGCCAATGGAGTAAGAGATATTGAGGTATTTGCTCATCAAATGACTGTTAATTAAATTTGACGTAGTTTATTATTATTTTTCTAAAATACTAAAGAACAAAGCATCAAAGAATAAAAATTAAACAGAAACACACAAAAAATCTTTCATCTAACTCATGTGAATTATTTGTGGGTATTTAGCTTGACATTAATTGAGGAAAATGATATAAATTATATTATTGGGTTACTTGTTAAAGATCCTTAGGAAAATACTCAATTTAAGAGTTAATGAAATTTAACATATTTTAAGCAAATGTAATATTAAAAAGTTAAATGGTTGAATTATGAAATGTTGAATAGTTGATAAATTTTCTTGACACAATGTATTTCTATGTTATTATTAAATATAAATTACTATAGTTATCGATTTTTATTTTATTTTATTTTATTTTGAGTTGGCGTCTCACTCCGTCGCCCAGACTGGAGCGCAGTGGCCGCTCCCGGCCACCGCAGCCTCGACCTGCTGGGCTCCGGCGATCCTTCCGCCTCAGCCTTCCGAGTAGCCGGAACTACAGACGCGTACTACCACGCCTACGCGTACTACCACGCCTGGCTAATTTTTTTGATTTATTGTAGAGATGAGGTCTCGCCAAATTGCCCAGGCGGGTCTCGAACCCGCGGGCTCTGGCAATCCACTCACCTCAGCCTCCCAAAGGCGCGGGATTACAGGCTGAGCCACCGAGCCCGGCTAGCTATCGATTTTAAATCAAATATTTTTTTAGATCCTTCATTTACTATATAAATACATTTCTAATTGTCTAGTTTCTTTTTATTTTCTATGAAGTCTGGGGAAGTAGTTCATTTGATAGTACACATGGTTTGAACTATAAACAATACTGCTTAATTTTTTTCAACGCAAAGACTTAGAGGGGTTTACAATTCAAAATAAAATCTGCAACTTTTCAAAAGTTGCTCATTTCTAGTGCTTTATGTATATTTCATTATGCTGACCTACTTATGACACCAACTTGAAGAAAGAGCTGTAAAAATACACCTACTCTGTTAAAGAGAAGCATTACATCTAAAAGTCCTATTAAGTTCAAGATGGTTATATCAGAGCAATTGTAAGGGATAATTTAAAATATGAAAATAGGTCAAGCTTAGGATATTGAATAAAGATAATAATATTCAAGCCGGGCTCGGTGGCTCAGCCTGTAATTCCGCGCCTTGGGAGGCTGAGGTGAGTGGATTGCCTGAGCCCGCGGGTTCGAGACCCGCCTGGGCAACTTGGCGAGACCTCATCTCTACAATAAACCAAAAAATCAGCCGGGCGTGGTAGCGCACGCCTGTAGTTCCAGCTACTTGGAAGGCTGAGGCGGAAGGATCGCCGGAGCCCAGCAGGTCGAGGCTGCGGTGGCCGGGAGCGGCCACTGCACTCCAGTCTGGGCGAGAGAGTGAGACTCCAACTCAGAAAAAACAGAGTATTAT
>CAUYQG010111465.1:0-38204 GCA_963574415.1 Tarsius wallacei | reverse complement strand
CTACCATGCCCGGCTAATTTTTTGATTTATTGTAGAGATGAGGTCTCGCTTGCCCAGGCGGGTCTCGAACCCACGGGCTCAGGCAATCCACTCACCTCAGCTTCCCAAAGGCGCGGGATTACAGGCTGAGCCACCGAGCCCAGCTGGCAAAATAATCTTAAAGATGGTCCTGCTCACAAACAAACAAAATAATCAAAAATGAAATAAACTACTACTTTGGGATAACTGTTCTTTGGGTATAGGAACAAAACTCATTTACATTTAGTAATTTATTTCAACTTCACAACCTTGCTAGGTGAGTACCATTATCCCCATTTGGAAAATGACAACAGAGATTAAATGACCTATTCAATATCTCAGATGATTTGGAAAAAAAGACTAATACTCAATCTCAAGCATCTTGTGTCGTGATCTCCTTGTTTTCCACCAGATCATGCTTCAGCCAAAACTCTCCTAGCTTCTTGGTCTTTAACAATGACTCTGAACTTCAAATTAGCAAGAGTTCAGTTTCTCATTTAAAAGCAAAAAAAGATAACAGCAATAATGTATTAGAGTTATATAGTGCTTAGTGGCAAACAGAGTACTTGCATTCAAATAACCTATCTCTTCTGCAACCCAGAGACACCCTGAGGAGTGAGAAAAGAGGACAATATTCTTTGCCTATAACTGATGGAAAATGGAGACATAGGCCTCCTAAGGTTGTCCAGATACACAGCTGCAGCAAAAGGACCAAAACATACCCGAGGTGGAACCAAAAAGTGGTGGTCCATAAAGGAATAGGACAATAAAAGCTAACCCAACCTAATTTACTACAGGCATTTAAAATGTTTAAGCCTCACTGCCTGCAGTTATCTCCTCCTGAAAAAAGTGATGAGGTCAAACATAAGTTTGTAAAGAAAACAACACCAACAGCCTTGAAGAGGGGTAAGGGATTGCTCCTTTCCATGGGCCAGAAGACAGAATTTTCCTCTACTCTGCCATGTAGTTACCAACCTACACTAGATCTTGAGAATAATGAATTCTAATTGGGAGAAATGTAATCAAGCAGAATACAGTGTAGGAACTCACAGCGTTGTCTTTGTAGTCAGGCAAAACTACATTTAGATCTTGGCTCCCCAATGACCAGTGGTGTGCCCTTGGGAAAGTCACTTAACCTCTGCATGCTTTCATTCCTTGTCTTTAAAGTGGGAAGAACACCTTGCTCGCCATAAAGATTTAAGGAGAAGCTGACAGATGAAAGGTAGTTGCCAGTACTGCCACCTCTTCTAAAGTAAGTAATTACCATGTTTTTAAAAATCCAGATTAGAGTCTTCCAATAGGGGGGCATCCACCTCGTGCGTTCTCATTCTCTCCTGAAAGAGAAGCTATTGTCTCATCCTGGAAAAGCATACATTTCCATAGAAGACAGAGTTCCTGCAAAGGCCCTAAGGCATTCACAGTCCCAATAATGTACAAATTCTCCAAAGGGAATGCACTCCTAAGTGCTGGCCTTGTAGAAGCAGTGGCATGAAAGAGTGATAATAAATGTAATTTCTAAAAGATGAGGTTTTAAGCTTTGGTACCTCCCCTTCTGAGCAAGCATTGAGCCAGTCCACAGGGCCTTGCTGGGTGCCAACAGGCAAGTACTTACAGCAGGAGTCTTAGAAAAACTGCATTAACTGTGACACTTCTAATAGCATAATTGCTGCATATATGTGTCAGGGCTGACACACAGGCCCTGCTCAACCTGGGAATGGGCTGCCCTCCACCAAATGGAGGTGGCTTGTCCACACACCCCCCCCCCAACGCCTGTAACTCCAAGGTGTAGGTTTGAGGGGGTGAACCCATACTTCCTCCAAGTCATTACTTGACTGGCCTCCCTAAAAGACTTGGGCCTGGTCAGCTTCTACTCAGCACAGCAAAGAGTTTTGTTTATATTTTCACGTATGGGGAGAAACTTATCCTGTTTTCCAATTTCTCTCCTCCTGGACTCCAACCAACCTCTGAGAGCACACAGGTCAGGGTTTCACCATCCCCACTCAGGACAATTCTGGTCTCAAAGCCCTGACATTTACAAGCTATTTACTCAGCCCAGAAATCCTGACCCTAGCATTGCAAATCCTGCCCTCCCTCTAGGGGGTGGCTCAAGTCTCCATCTCTTCATGAAGTTTCCTTTGAAGAAATCTTCTCTTCTGAGAACTTCTTGGGCATGAGAATCTCTGTTATACTCCTGGTACTGAATTGAACTGTGCAATCTTGTGTGTACTCAAGGAGACCTGTGTGGAAGCCAACCCAGGGCTTACCTGGGTCAACTCACCTGCTCTGCCTGGCTGGCTGCCTTTCACTCCAGTGGTGCTAAATCACAGTGAACAAGCTTCCTAGACAGTGGACAGAGTAACTGCGCTCTCCAATAGTAGAGAACTACAAGGTTCTCAGATCCACTGGGAGAATTTCACCATGGTCTCCTATTGCTCTGCAATAATTTCACCTGTATTTGCCTTATATCCACATGGAGCATTTGAGTTTTTGTAAATTTCAGGTGCTCGGGAACCCAACACTGGGGCCTTTCCGGGAACTCTATCTCCCAATGTCTATATATAACAATACCTATATATCTATAATGAACAGGAGACCTGCAAAAGACAATGGTCCAAGTACTCAGCCTTTGAGGACATCTCTAGACAGCTTTGGGGGAAATCATCCTATTCTAAGAAGTACCCTCACTTAGTCAGATGATTAATCTACCATCATGCCTGTCTATTACATGACCTTGAAGAAAGACCACTTAGCCCAGAGGCACATCCATGGAGGGATCTAGTTGAACCTGGCAGCTAGAAAAACCACTGTAAGCCTACTGGCATCCTCCTTAACATAAGTGACCCAGGCCTGACTTCTACCCACCAGTTAAAGAGGAAAAAGATAAGAAAAACCTTAAAGTACATGGTTAAATATATCCCTACAGTCATTCTTCCGGGGCTTCATGTCAAGAGCTGGAACAAATATAGTACTCCTCAGAGGCAGAGCACTAGACAAAATGATACTTAGGAATCATTGCCAGTCTCCATTTTTCTATAACCCAAGTCAGGCTGATTTTTCTTACCAAAGTCCAGGCTCAAAAACAAAATTCAGGATACTAGTTTGCTATATTCAATTACAACTAGAAGGATAGTTAGCTCTCCGTGATGTTAGTCCAGCTCAGGCATCCAGGAAGACTCCACAAAAGCTAACCAAGACAGACTCGGGAATCTAACTGTCAGCACAGGCGAAGACAGTTGCCTTCCCAGGCTTCATCCTTAGGATCCTAGATCACCCACTGCCCTTCAGAGGTGCTTAAGTCACTGAAACAAAACTAGCACCCTGCCAGGGAACTCCAGTATACCCCCTTAATGACTTAGAAAATAATACCCCAAAGTTTGGTGCTTTTGCAGGCTGAATAATTTTAACTAAAGGAGACTAGAAGGCCTCAGAAGCAAAGTCTCCCTGTGACCTTCTCCTGCCCTCCTGTCTCCTGCTCCCCCCACCACCAAAGCAAGTCATAGAAACCAGAATTCTTCTTCTCCAAGGTGGGTCATAGAAACTAGAACCTCTCTTCCTAAAAACAAGCTAGAAAACCTAAAACATTGCCCTATTCCCCCTCCTTTCTATGTAGAAGCTGGCCATAAAAAAATTACCCGACCTACTTTGTCTGATAGTTGCTCATAAGACCCTAGTTCAAGAGGGATCCTGCCTTACATCCAGGAGGAAGGAAAGCTACCCAGAGAGGCCAAAAAGAATCTGAGGAGACAGACCTTACCAGGTTTCCCTGCCCCTCTCAGTCTGTTACCATTCAACCAAACCCTTTTGTCCAATCACAGTTCCATATGGCTGTCCATTCTTCATCAAAACTTAGCATAAAAATATGTAATTTTTTCCTGGGCTTTAAAGTCTTCCTTTCAGAAGGCTCCTATGTCACATAAAACTTAAATTAAATAAATTTAATGACCAGGCTCAGTGGCTCAGCCTGTAATACCAGCACTTTGGGAGGCCTAGTGTTTGAGACCAGCCAGGCAACCTGACGAGACCTCACCTCCACAATAAAATTAAAAAATTAGTCAGGCATGGTAACGCATACCTGTAGTTCCAGCTACTTGGAAGGCTGAGGTGGAAGGATTGCCAGAGCCCAGCAGGTCGACGCTGGGGTGGCTATGAGCATGCCATTGCACTCCAGCCAGGGTGATGGAGTGAGACTCCAACTCAAAATAAATAGATAGATAGATAGATAGATAGATAGATAGATAAATTTGTTTACCTTCATAATGAACATTTGTATACCTAACCTTGAATTGTACCCCACATCATTAAAATAAAGAAAAAATAACTAAATAAATAAATTTGTTATGTTTTTCTCTTGCTACCCTGTCTTTTGTCATGGAAGTGTCAGTCATGACTCCTATGATGGGTAAGAAAAGGGATCACACCTTTGCATGCCCCTACAACTGATATGCAAGTGGGCAATGACCACCCATCTAGCCCCGCAGAAGGACAGATGGCAAAAACTCTGTGGTGCCAGGTGTGGTGGTCTATGCCTATAATCCCAGCACTTTGGAAGGCCATGGCAGGAAGACTGCTTGAGTTCAGGAGTTCAAGACCAGCCTGGGCAACATAAAGAGACTTCATCTCTACAAAAAAAATCAAAAAAATATCCAGATGTGGTGGTATGTGCCTGTAGTCCCAGCCCTTAGGAGGCTGAGGAGGGAGGATCACTTGAACCCAGGAGGTCAAGGCTGAGGCGAGCCGTGATCATGCCACTGTACTCCAGTCTGGACAAGAGAGTGAGACCTAACTCAAAAAGGAAAATATAGCAGCTTTGAAAACAGTATTTATTTTAAAAGAATACATCTAAATGATCTCCCATACTTCCATTTCTTTAGTAGTACAGGGACAAAATTAAGCTAGCTCCAATTAGCACAACTTTAATTTTAAAATTATAAAAGTGAAAAGAGTATTCCTTTGCCATCATCCTATGATTTTCCCCCATTCACGTCTGCTATGCATTCAAGAGAAAAGACAGAGTATGAGCTAGGCTCGGTGGCTCAGCCTGTAATCCCGCACTTTGGGAGGCTGAGGTGAGTGGATTGCCTGAGCGGGTTCGAGACCCTCCTGGGCAACTTGGCAAGACCTCATCTCTACAATAAATCAAAAAAATTAGCCGGGTGCGGTAGCATGCGCCTGTTGTTCAGCTACTTGGAAGGCTGAGGCGGGAAGGATCGCTGGAGCCCAGCAGGTCAAGGCTGCGGTGGCTGGGAGCGGCCACTGCACTCCAGTCTGGGTGACGGAGTGAGACTCCAACTCAAAAAAAAAGAAAAGAAAAGACCAGAGTATGAAAGCCAGAAGCTAGGTAGGGACTGCTGACAGAGACTAAACTCCTATAAATGCCATATTTTGGCAATGGTCAACAGCCAAAGAGTTCTTTTTCATACATTCTCCCCACCTCCCACCCCCACCCACTGCCTCTCACAGGATGTCCTCTCAAAGGTATACAACAATATCTAGAATTATTTTTTGGATAAACAAAGCTGCACATGTGAATCATCTGATTCCTCTTGGACCCATATTATGTTAAATCAGGCTAAAGTTCAGGTGTCGCTTCCCCCCACCAAATACAAAAATCTTTTTCTCCCTAAAGGTCCCCACATTCACTAAAATAATTTGAGACTTCATCAAAAAAGACCATTAATGCTCGTAAACTAAATAATTTAAATGATTCCTGGCATATAAATATTTCATATCAGAAATTGATTTCCAAATGAAGTGACCACACTAAGCAGTGTCCAAGTACATCCTGGTGTTCTAAAATACAGGCAGCCTTTTAATGCAGTTGAAAAACTGAATTCCGCACAAGGGCCTGAACGATTATATGCACTCTGTAAATTAAAATTGCTATCTCTAACCCACTTAAAGTCGGACTAGAAACCCACCCAGTGGAACCTGCAGGAAGATGAGCTAAATAAATGTTTGCTTTGCTAAACTGCTGAATTTTCAGAGGCATAACTTAGGGTGTTGATAAGATTGAGAATGGATGCTGGATACTTAAAAAAGAAAAATTATATCCTGAAAGTATTGAGTACTATTCTTGGGTATGACAAAGGTGAGATATTAAGCACCTGACCAAAATGTCTCTGGCCACTAGCCCTTAATCTGTGTCAAGACACAAAGGGAAAAAAAATCCCGCTTCTAAAACTTGTGCAAAAAATAACAGGGCTATGATGTGACCCCAAGTCTCAAAATACATGTGCACAGTTTCTCCCTGAGCGACATGAACAGCAGTCACGTTGAAAACGGTGAACAAAGAACAGAGACGCGCGATAAACACCATTAGCCAGGGCTTCAGGCAGTACAGAATAAACCAGCTTGAAATAAATGGGTACTGAGACCCCAACAAAAACTTTCCAGGTGGAGTGTGACAGCCAGGACCCCAGGCAGCCCTGAAGTGTGGCAGAAAAAGAAAGTGGGCAGGGGGTCCACACCAGAACCCCTCCCCTGCCCTCTCCAACAACACTGGCCACTTCTTTCCTCTCTCTCTTCCTTGGGTACCAAAGGAAAACGGCATAACAAGACCAAGTGGGACTGAACTCAGGAAAACATGCTCACTTCTTATGCCAAGCCAACGGCACAGAATTGAGCAAATTAGCATGCATATGTAACCCCCAAATGGACTATCCAACACAGTACCACTTCGCTGATAGAGACTTAGAACATACATACCACCACCCCCACCAAAAGATACTTTTTTTTTTTACACCAGAGCAATAGCTGAGAAGAAAAAAATACAACTCCTCAAGCCGTAGTGAAAGCTAAATCCTGTCTCCCCTTAGCTGCAGCATTCGGCTTGATGTAGCTAAATTAACAAAATGTTCCCTTGGCATTTAAATTCTTGCCTCTCTTTTTTTCCCCTTATAAGCAGAATGAGGGGGTGAAGCGTAATAAGTCAAAAGACAAAGCAACTTCAAAACAAAATCAGTTATTTGTAAATAATCCTTGTGGGGATTTTTCCCCTCCTCTCCCCCCACCCCAAGAAAAACAGTCCTGCCAGTTGTAATAGAAAGCCAAGGAAAGATAAATCAATTAGCTTGCTAATTTCTCCCCTCTCATTTATTTAGCTCTGCACTGTATTTGTCGTAATTGACTACAATTATGTTAATTACTAACTCCAGTATAATTACTATATTTATTGTCATTGAGCATGCGATGTACCCACAGCAAAGCTGGCATTTGTCGGGCATCAAGAAAGCAAACTGTCGAGAGGTGATTCTCGGCAAACTGGCGGATGTGGCTTCAGCAAATGAAAGGGCAAAAGAGATTTCATGCAATGTTAGTTTGAAAGCACCGGTTCATTAAGGATATTAATTTTCTGATAACTACACATTTAAGCATGACACACTCATGCAGTATCTACAGGATTTCGCAATTATTAATGCGTGACAGTTTCAAATGCTAAGTGAATCAATTAAACAGCAGCATTCACAATTTGAGAAGAGATAACTGCTTCATAACTACCTAAGACTACAATTTTCACATGACAAAAAAGAGCCATTGAGGCGCCTTCAAAACCTGACAGGTCAAGAAAGAAGTTTGAAACAAAAGCACCTTACAACCATCATCTCTCCTCTTTACTTGTCAGATCAACTTTGCTAGTGTCTCCCCAGAAACGGCATCACATGCCAGCTGCCACAAGGTGATTTTTCATGTCTTGTCAAAGAAATCTTTTATTCTATTTGCTCTGCATTAACATGTTACATTTATTGATCAAGGGCCTGTTCGGCAGCCACAGCAGGGCACTGAGCTCTCCATGCCTACGGGGCTTTGATGTCCCGGTGACATTCGAGCCCGAATAATGCACATACTAAATGGATTTAATGCAGAAATGTGTTTGGGCCTGACAGTTACATTAATAACAGCCCCTCACACTGATAAATATGCAATTGCTACTATTAAGAGTTACCCAATTATGGGGAAAATATTTCTCTACCTTATAAATAAATCCATCAAGGAAAAAAGAAAGTTTTAACAATGGTGCATTTTCTTAAAACACTTCTCCAGCTGCAGAAGACGGGCTGTGTGGAGGTTAATACCCCCCTCTTCTGCCCTCCCTCCAATTGTTTTTAATAAGTCTTGCTTTATCTCAAGAATGGTTCAGGGATTTTTTTTTTCTTTTAAACCTCTTTTGTTGGTCTTCCCTGTTCTACCCGTCTCTTATTTCTTCAGAACCAGAGAAAAAGCAGACACCCAGGAGACTGAAAAATTGGGTTCTGTATAAACTCAGAAAGGAGCTTAGGGGAGGTGATGCAGGGGTGGGGGCACGTAGCTGATCTTCATAATGATGGGTCTGGAGGAGGAGCTTTTCTTTTCTTCCTTTTTTTTTTTTTAACTCTAAAGGAAACCTGAACATGTGTGTGTCTCTCACTCTCATTTAAAACCCTAAGTGACCTTGTGCTGTGCCCGTGATGGGGGTGGGGGTGTTAAGGGGAAGGGAAAGCAGCTGGGATGGAAGAGACCTTTTATTAGAAAAGTCTCAGCCAGGGAGAATTTGTAGTTATTACATCCCTGCAATTAAACACAGACACCCAGCAAAAAGCATAATCGCTCCCCTTTCATCAGAAAGGCGCAAGGAACAGCTGAAATCCCCAACACTGCGGTCCCTAAGGAGACGAAAGAGGCTTTTCAGATGGCGGGTGTGTGCACTCAAGTAGGCCCATGTGCAAATGCACACACAGCTCACCTCTTCTTTGCCCTTCAGACTCAGAACTCAGGCTTGCAGTGTTCTGTCTCAAGGTCCCCCCAACCCAAGGTGGGACAACAGTCTAGTCACAACAATTGCTGAACCATTCCTCCCCATGACTGGGACCCTCCATGCCTCGTAGTCCAAGGAGCGAAGACAGAAGGGAATGAGTTCTCTGGAAACCACCACTCCCCAATCTCCCAGGCCTCAGAGGTCCTGCCTCACAGGTCCTGCCTTGCCAAACCTTCCAACTCAGAAAGGTTTTAGAGTGACAGAAGAGAAGAGGGAATACAACACCTATGACTCAGGGGCCTCCACCATCTTGGACTTGGAGTCATAGGATTCACTCCAACCCTGCTAGAGTGACTTCCACAGGCTTTTAGTGATTCAAAAACAAAAAAGAAACTTTTTACCCCACAAGGAAACATAGGTTTGGAAGTGGCTGTCTGTCTTCCCCCAACAAAGAAAGATTTACACCATGAAAAGCAGTTTAGAATAACCCTAATGCTGAAGTCAGACCACCAGACCCATTTAATCCCAGCTCTCTCATCAGGGTGGTTTCAGGCAAATGACTTCGCCTCTCTGGGCCTGTTGTTTCATCTGTAAAATGTGGGTATAATGCTGTTGAGAGGAGTAAATGAGAAAACATAATGTAAAGTGTCCTGCCAGCCTTGGCATGCAGTAAATACCCCACAACGTTGGTTGTTATTTTTTAATAAGAAAATAAACATGGCATTTGGTGTCATTTGTCTGACTCTGTATCCCTGGACTCCTTTGAAGAGTAGAGCCAGTCATCTCTGGTATTATTGGAAAGTCAGCTTTATCACAAAGCACATCGACAGAAGCATTCTGCAAGCTATCTCCAAGAGGGCTCCAGAGGTCTTCAACAGGGCACAGTTGGCATGGAGGAGGGAAGATCCTTTTTGTCCAAGGCTATACTATGCGCTGAAAACATTTGGCATCCCCAGCCTCACCCAATAACCGCAAGTAGAGCCCTTAGCCCCACCACTGGGACAACAAAATGCCCCCTAAGGCGGCAGAATTTCATGGTTGAGAACTTGAAGGTCTAGCAAGTAGGAAGTCTAAAATGGTTGAATTCTCCAGTCTCCTTCCCCAAATCACCACTGTTTCCAAAAGCCATCCTGACAATGTGGAAGGCAGCATCACTGACATGCACAATGATGTCCTCAGATCAGAGAGTAGGGCAGAGAGAGAGGGTAAAGAGGTGGGTCCCAAGCTCCAAACAGCTCAGGGTGACAGCCTTTACAAAGACAGAAAAATAAACCCCAAGGTTCTGGGAGAGTAAGATAGGTGAGATGGAAAAGAAAAGACATTATGAAAATGTCTAGGAATTTCTTATCCTAGAGTCAAATGCTGCAGGAAATATGGTGACAATGTTTATGAAAGTACCTCATAAATTATACTGCAAGTTACAGGGATCATCATCATCTCAGAAAGTGAACCGCAGGAAAGCCCCACAGCCTCTCAGAACCTCTCTTCAATTTCCCACCACCTTCTGGCCCAGTCTTGCCACTGTGGCTCAACACCCCATTTCTGGTAGAAATCCAGGAAGTCAGGAAAACTTAGGGAGCACCACAGAAATCACCATCACAGCAGCCTGATACCTGTTCCCTGAGTGCTCGTCCCTCCCTCATAAGGTTAGCTGATCTTGGTACTTCCATAGTCATGAAAGTCACTCCGAAAGAGTTGTAAGTAAAGAGAATCAAAGTCTTGGTACTGGGACATTACATGTTATCTGCCAAGTCATTTTCCACTTCACTTTTTGATTAGATGTTCTGTTGGTATCTGGAGATATCGGCATAGTCAATGATATTCTTGGAACTTAAAAAAAATGTTTTTACAGTGTTGCCCAGCTTAGAGAGAACACTGGTTCCAATACGCATAAAACCTCGCCACCTTGGAATCTGTAGGATTTAGCAATACCCTAGAACTACACTAAGAATTAATTAACATTTTATCTTTCTAAAGCCTATCTTTTCTACCATCCCCTGTTTTACTCCAGGCTTACTGACATGAGCTCTGTTGCCTCTCCCACCCCAATATCAGCATGCTTCCCAACTAAGTCTACTACATATGGGTTTGAAATTAGTTTGAATGAGCCCTTGACTGCAAAGGCACTGTTGAATGAAGACCCACTGCCAACAGAATATGTCCTTTGAGGTGTCCTCCTGAGAGTCTGGGTGAGGAATTTCCTCTTACCCAGTCCTACTATGCTCCTGGCTGGCAGGGATGGCAAATACACAAAAGATGACTGGGTTTAGTCTATGGAATATCAGGGGCTTCCCAACTGAGAAGCAAAAACTTTTTTATTGGCTTTTTGGAGGGGTATAAGTACAGATGCCTTATATTGGATATTTCACAGTTGGAAACCTAAGGTATTTATATCAGTTAGGATAGCCCGTGTTATGCTGTATTAACAACTCTAAAATCTTATAACACAGATTTAATTCTCATTGAAAATATATGTCCACAAGAGATCAGCAGAGGGGTCTGCTCATTTATAGTCAGAATACGAGACTGATGACAGCAGTAAAAGAGAAAATGGCAAACCATGAACTGGCTCTTAAAGTTTCTGCCCAGTGGCCATCCCAAAAGGTGCAGAGATGTGCCAACATACCATGTGTGGGAAGAGAAGAAATCCTGCATATGCATGAAAAGCCCCAATGACTATGAGAAACTGAAATGGCCTTTATGGAGAGTCAAGCCTGGGCTCTGAGCTTTAGCACCACGTTCTAAACACTAACCAATAACTATGCTTACTGAAGATCCATTATGTGTCAGGTAACATTTCTGCAATTAGCCCAAAGCCAGTTAAATAACTGGTGAGCAACAAAAGCAGGACATCAAGCCAGGGTGGTCCAAACCAAAGCCTTCATTCTTTTCATGACCCGGTCCACTTTCCCAACTGAAAAGCAAGGTTTGTGGGGGTTTTTTAATATTTCCATTTTTATATATTTAGGAGATACATGTACATGTACTCTTACATGCATATATTGTGTAGTAGTAAAGTCAGGGCTTTTAGTGTGCCCCTCTTCCAAACAGTGATCATTGTACCCAATAGATATTTTTCAACCCTCACATCCCCCCATTCTCTCTTTGTGTAGTCCTTAATGTCTATTATTCCACTCTGTGTGTCCCTATGTACCCCACATCTAGCTTCTACTTATAAACAGTATTTGACTTTCTATTTCTGAGTTATTTCACTTAGGATAATGGCCTCCAGTTCTATCCATGTTGCTACAAAAGATATGATTTCATTCTTTTTCATGGCTGAGTACTATTGCAGGGTATGTTTACACCACATTTTCTTTATCCAGTCCTCCACTGAGGGACACTTAGAATGACTCCGTCAACAAGGGTGCCTGAACAAAGCATATTTGTATACCTAACCCTTAACTGTACCCCACAATATCATAATAAAAAATATTGATTATTAAAAAAAAAAAATGACTCCGTACCTTTGCTATTGTGAATAGTGCTGCGATAAACAAATGAGTATGGGTATCTTTTTTATATAATGATTTATTTCCCTTTGGGTATATACCCAACAGTGGGATTGCTGGATTGAATGGTCGTTCTATTTTTAGTTCTTTAAGGACTCTCCAAACTGTTTTCCATAAAGGTTTTCTAATTCACATTCCCATCAACAGCACATAAGTATTCCCTTTTCTCCACATCTTCACCAACATCTGTTGTTTTTTACTTTTTAATAGCCATTCTGACTGGTACAAAATGGTATTTCATTGTGGTTTTAATTTGCATTTCTCTGATGATTAGTGGTGCTGAACATTTTTTCATATGTCCGTTGGCCGTTTGTATGTCTTCTTTTGAAAAATGTCCCCAACTGAGCAGCAAGTTGACAGCCCAGTTCCATCGAGCAGTTCATAAGAGACAGAAAGTGTGGTGTGGCTATCCTCGAAGCAGCTTTGGCAGTATGCTGGGTGTCTGCCTCACTGTCTACAGCTAGGGAGAGAAGGCAGAGCCACCATTTCTTTTCTAAAGCTGCCCAGTCTCCCCAGTCCTTCACCTTCATCTTGGCCAAAGCCAAGGAAGCAATAAGCAAGCTGCCACCTAAAAAGTTTTCTCCTAAGCAATACTTCATTCAGTGCATTTATCAGAGTAATGTTAAATAAGATGCAACTGCAAATAATTTAATTTTTAAAACATAAGTGTCCCATTGCCATAGATCAATTAAACCCTCTTGCTTTTATTGCCAGATTGACATGGGCATATCTATCACTGTTTGCCATGGGAGCTCTGCTCTTTCTGCTGTGTTCAACAACCTAATAAGGCAACACTCAAGCCACTCAGGGGACTTGGGGAGAAGAATGGGGCCACCAGGGAGACCTCTGCCCTGCCCCAATCAGGGGAGAGGGAAAACTGAAGCTGGAACAACTCATTTAAAAACTCTCTTTGCCTTAAGCAGATTAAGGAACAGACACTGGCTAAAGCATAGGATTCTCTTCACTAATCAGCAAAGTAAAGGTAAAATACGAATGAGCTTAAAGAAAAAATTGAGACAACAAACACTCAAATACTCTTGGTAGAAGAAATTGGTATAACCTCTCTGGAGGGCAATCTGACATGTGTACCAGAGCCCCTAGACAATTTTATCTCTAAGAATTTATCAAAGCAACTAGTGAAAGACATACTCATCAATGAGTATTACAAGGATATTTATAGTAGAGTTATTTATAACAATAAAAATCTGGAAATAACCTAAATGTCCAACACTAAAATAAAACTTGAGAAACCATTAAAAATTATGATGCAGTATTTATTGAGACAGAAAAATCTTCCAACACAGTGTGAACAATAGAACTGGGTTTTTTGTTTGCTGTTTTCAGAGACAGGATCTCACTCTGTCACCCAGACTAGGATACAGTGGCACCATCATAGCTCACTGCAGCCTTGAACTCCTGGCTTCAAGTAATCCTCCCTCCTCGGCCTCCCAAAGTACTGAGATAACAGACATGAGCCACCATGCCTGGCCAGAATCATTTTTAAAAGTATTTGGTATTATAGGTCGGGCATGGTGACTCACTTTGTTGAGCTGAAGTAGGAAGATTACTTGAGCCCAGCAGTTCAAAACCAGTCTAGGCAGCATAGCGAGACTTCATCTCTACAAAAAAAATCAAAAAAATTAGCCAGGCATGGTGGTGTGGGCCTGTAGTTCTAGCTACTCAGGAGGTTAAGGGAAGATTGCTTAAGCCCAGGAGTTCTCAAGTTTGCAGCGAGCTGTGATCACGTCACTGTGCTCCAGTCTGGGTGACAGAGTAAGACTCTGACAAAAAAAAAAAAAAGTATTTGACGTTATAAAAGACTAGGAAGACAATACAATGATAACAATGGTGATTTCTGGTTGGTAAGGCTATCAGTGATTCAAGAGGAAAACAGTTTCCTTCATTCCTGAGTTTTCTAGTATTTCTATATTGATTATTGTTGCTCTTATTATAAAAAATTATCTTCAAAAATAAAGATTTTAAGAACAATTTCATGCAGATATAGACATTGGACTCATGATCATTAATGTACTCAAGTTCCTACGGCAAAATGCTGCTCTTCCTGGCTGCTACCTGCTTATCTCCCTAAACCCTCTATCTTCATTCCAGGGTTAATGGCAAAACCCTGACCCTGGGAATTGAGTCCACAGAGCTCATCCCAGTTTGCAGTCACTATAACTGATCTAGTTCTCATCCAATCACAACAGAATCAGATCTGAGCTGAAAGGGCAAAAGAAAGGAATATTCAAGCCTTTTAAAAAAGCCAGAAATTTTATTTGGGCTTGTTTTCTTGCTTCCCTTTCCAATTTCTAACCCGACAGGGCACACATGGGCTCCAATTACTTTAATCCCTCCCAGAAAAGAGGCATAAGTACAATACAGCCTGAAGTCCACAACCTTCTGCATGGAGAGGTAACCAGTTCATTGTTGGACCACCCAACTGAGGCAGAGGTGTGGATTCATCATGATGCAGAAGAGAAGGCCCTGAAGTGCAATGTGGGAACGTTACATATAGTAACCTCAAACTGAACCTTTCCTCCAGCATGAACAGGGAGACACAGGAGAATCAGCAGAACTATCTTTTTAATACATGAGATTAACAATGATGATGGTGTATGGCTAAGAATGAATGCTAAGACAACAAAGAAGGATGTTCCTAACATGAATAGTTAAAGCCAGATGCCTCCCTTTTAACTAACATATTGGCAAGAAATCAATACAAATCTGACCACATAAGGAGAAATTCACCTGAAAAGATCAATAATAAGTAAAGGAACTAAATAATTAAAAAATCCCCCAACAAAGAAAAGCTCAGGACCTGATGGCTTCACTGGTTAATTCTACAAAATATTTAAAGAATTAACATCAGTACTTCTCGAATATTTTTCTCAGATGATGAAGAGAAGCAGCTGGACTTACCTGTGGTGATGCCAGTTTTTGACAGAAATACCTGCAGCATCCCCAAGTCCCAAATCTCTTTTATTGACTACTTCATCACAGACATGTTTGATGCTTGGGACGTCTTTGTAGACCTGCCTGATTTAATGCAGCATCTTAACAACAACTTTAAATACTGGAAAGGACTGGACGATATGAAGCTGCGGAGCCTGCGACCACCTCCTGAATAGTGCAGGACACCACCAGGCCCTGAAGCTTTGACCCTGTGGTCATCGGAATCCCTGAGGGCCGCCAGAGTTCCTCTGGTCCTTTCAGTATTAGGCAAAACTGTCCCCTGGTCTGCAGAGACTGAAAGCACATGGGGATATCCATAACCTTCTGCAGCCACCATCCGATGCCATTGCCATAAAGTGAGACTCGGGCCTGCTCCAGGAGCACTTCAGGAAGGCACAGAAAAACCATGGTTTGCATCAGCATCCTGTAAAAACACAAGGTCTGGAGTGCCTCGCAAAGTTATAAATGGATTTCCTCAGTGACAGAGAATGTCTTACTGCAAACAACTTCTCAATTATGTTCGGCACGTAAGAACAGCTAATGGCAATTGGATCTTTAGCAACTTTTTCACATCATAGAAGGTGCAATCACTCACTTTGGAACACTACTGAAAGTGACTTCTCTTTTAAAATTGAGTAGCAGATAAAAAAATTTGAAGTTGATTATTAATACCAGTTATTAAAATGTTTTATTTATTTTATTAGAAGTTCACTATTTTCTATGAATTTAAAAATACTTCAAAGCCAAAGCCGACTTCAAATACCATGACCAAATTTACATGATTCATATTCATTATGCATTACTTGGTATACAGACTTATTTTCAAAATGCGAATTAAAATATAAAGTGACATTTTTACTGCACTATAGAAATATGTGTATATGTTAAACTCTTCTGATTAAGACTAATTAGAAAAAGTTGTTTTGCAGGCGGTTCTGATCCTGCAGAGCTAAAGGAGAAGGCTGCTTGGACTCTGCAGAACCCAGGGTTCTGAGCAGCTCGGGCATCTGATGAACTTGCAGGTGATGCCCCCAAGGTAAAACGATACTCTTCTTGGTGCGCAAAGAAAAATTAAGAGTCACACTTTTTCCTAAAAATTTGTAACTGAATTTCCAAAAGTCTGCCTTATTTTATACTGTTTCTACAAAATAGTCCCTATAAAAACAAAGAGCAAAATGGAATATTTAATGAATTGACATTTTTATAACCAACTTGTTTTCATCAGCAGTGGTAATCTTTGATTCCAGAAATTTACAAGGGTTCTGTATCTTCAGATTTTAAATAAGCATAATACCATAAAAATGACACTTGATGACATGTCAAAGTGTTTGTCATATCATTTTAAATGTGTATTTATGGGTTTTTTCCTCAAATAAAAATGAAATTAAACTATTTCTTTTTAGAAATCAAAAAAAAAAATCAATACTTCTCAAACTCTTCCAAAAAATTGAAGAGGAGTGAACACTTCCAAACTCATTTAACAAGGTCAACATTATCCTGACACCAAAGCCAGATAAGGACACTACAAGAAAAGAAAATTGCAAGCCAATATGCCTGACAAACATAGATGCAAAAATTCTCATTAATATTAGCAAACCAAATTCAACAGCACATAAAAAGGATCAAATACCATGATCAAGTAGAATATATTCCTGGGATGCAAGGATAGTTCATTGTATACAAATCAATAAATGTGACATCACATTAACAGAATAAAGGATAAAAATCATGTGAGCATCTCAATAGGTACAGAAGAAGCATTTGACAAAATCTAACATCTTTTCATGATGAAAACTCTCAAAAATTATGTACAGAAGTAATTTACTTTAACATAATAAAGGCCATATATGACAAGCTAGCATCATATTCAACAGTAGCAAACTGAAAGCTTTTCCTCTCATCTTAAGCATAAGACAAGGAGGCTGACTCTCACTCTTACCACTTCTATTCGATATAGTACTAGAGGTTCCAGCCAGAGCAAGAAAAACAAATTTAAAGCATCCAAACTAGAAAGGAAAAAATAAAATGGTCGTTCTCACAAATGATATGATCTATACATGAAAAATCACAAAACCTCCATCAAAAAAACTGTTAGAATAAATGAATTCAGCAAAGTGGCAGGATACAAAATCAACATACAAAAATCAGTTGCATCCATATATACTAACAAAGAACTATCCACAAAAGAAACTAACAAAACAATCCCATTTATAATAGCATCAAAATATAAAATAAAAGACTTAGGAATAAATGTAACCAAGATGGTGAAAGATCTGTACAGTGAAAGCTATAAAACACTGATGAAAGAAAATAAAGGACACACAAATAAATAGGAAAAAAATCCCATATTACCTAAAGCAATCAACAGATTCAGTGCAATCCCTATCAAAATTCCAAGGGCATTTTTCACAGAAATAGAAAAAGCAATCCTAAAAGTTACGTGCCTAAAGGACCCCAAATAGCCAAAGCAAGCGTAAACAAAAAGAACAAAGCTGGAGGCATCACACCACCTAACTTCAAAATATACCACAAAACTATAGTTATCAAAACAGTATGGTACCAGCATGAAAATAGACATATAAGAGCTGGGCATGGTGACTCACACCTGTAATCTCAGCTACTCCAGAAGCTGAAGTGGGAGGACTGCTTGAGGCCAGGAGTTCAAGACTAGCCTGGACCACATAGTAAAAGCCAATCTCTTTTTAAAAAAATTTTTTAATTAGCTGGATATGATGGTACATACCTATAGCCCCAACTACTTGGAAGGCTTAAGCAAGACGATAACTTGAACCTAGGCGTTAGAGGCCACAATGAGCCATGATTGTGCCATTGTGCTAAAGCCTGAGTGACAGAGTAAGACTCTGCCTCAGAAGGAGAAAAAAAAATAGACCAATGGAATAGAGAGCCCAGAAATAAATCCATGCATTTACAGTCAACTGATCTTCAACAAAGGCACCAAAAGTACACAAAAAGGAAAGGGCAATCTCTTCAATAAATGGTGCTGGGAAAACTGGATAACCACATGACAAAGAATAAAATTGGGGCCTTATCTTGCACCAAATGCAAAAATCAGCTCAAAATAGATTAAGAACTTAAATGTACTGTAACATACAACTTGGTGGCTACAGTTAATATTATTGTATCATATATCTGAAATTTGCTAAGACAGTAGATCTTTAATGTTTGCACTACAAATAAAAAAGTAACTGTGTGAGGTGATGGATGTGTTGATTAGCTCAAACACTGTAATCATCTCACAATGTATATGCATATCAAAACATCACATTGTACACCATAAATATATACAATTTTTAGTTGTCAATTATATCTCAATAAAGTTGGAAAAGAATTAAAAATCCACATGTCAATGTGTGCATGGAATACCTCTGGAAGACCACACAAAAGCTGAATGACAGCAATCAGCAGTGCAGGGGGGGAGCTGGGAGATTAAAGGGGACTTTCTTTCCACTATGTTTGCACGATTGTCCCTTCTGAAGGTGATGCCATGTGTATGTATTAACTATGCAAAAAATGAATTAACAGAACTCTGCCTTATCTGTGGCCTAAAACACAAGCAGACGGCGGCTAATCTTGCAACCTAGAGGAGTAGCAAAATCTTTATCAGGGTATTGCTCTGTTTAAGACACTTTTCTATATGTAACAGAACAAGAAGAATCTTGTGTTTCTGAAGGCAGCTCTGGAAAAAGGGTAAACGACATGGAAAAGAGAGAAAGGGGCTGGGAGGAAGAGGCACTGAGTCAACATGCAGGAGACCTGATCCTAATGAGAGGCACTACTAGGGAGAAATTCTCCGTGGCGGGGAAGACTCCCCAAATTTCCAGAACAGTGCTATCCCAAACTTGTCTCCTGCTGTGTGTGCCACAATTACCAGCCCCCTCACTACACCTTCAACTGCCTGTACAAGTCAACACATAATAATATGGTGTCAGGTTTCAGAGAAATGAAGGGGGTGTCCCAAGTGGGGTCAGGCAGGCTGCCCAGAGGGAGAATAGCAAACAAACGAGTGAGAGATGGTCAGAGGAGGGAGCTGTGATGCATAGGTGCAGGGCAGACTGACTGAGAAACAAGCTCCCACAATTCCATGGAAACAGCGAGGGTAGCCTAGAGGGAAAGTTTCTACAGAATACAGGGAGCAAATTCACAGGGTTTCATTTGGATATCCTGATCCCTGAAATCTAGTGGGCTTGGGTCATCTGTTACACACCCATTTACTTGGAAGTTAGGTCTATGATCTCCTATCTCTTCCCATCTCCCTGCTGTCCCTCTTTCCTGCTTATTTTTTTTTAACAGGAATTCATTAAGCATCTAAAACATCTAAGATTTTGATTCATCTAAAAGCTGAAAGACAGAGACCAGTACCTGAGCAAGCTCAAATCATCCTCTAACACCCAAGAAAAATAGTGCCACCTCCCCTCACCCCCCACAATTAGGTAAATCAAGAATGTCATAGGCGATCCAGCCTCAAGCATATCCAAGTAGAGCCAGGAGTGCTCTTCTCCATTCTGGTCTGTAACTTGCCCCAGCATAAGTCCTAAACACAAACTTTTTCTGAATTGCAGCCCTCCCCCCTCCATTGCGCACCCCTGCCCAAACTCAGCCACTACCCCATGTGGAGATCAAACACTGACCCCAACATGGATGAGAAGAGGCTCCTGACCAGATGCGAAACCTCCTCAAACTCAACACCACAGAAAGTTCTTTCCTCTCAACACAGAAAAATACAAATCATGACTGTTCTCCCTGCACATCCACTTTATAGACCTCCTCTCACCTTCCTGTCTCCAGGACCCATCACTTTCTGTGATAAACCCGTGTTGATCCAGCCCCTCAGAGCCAACACAGACACACCTCCCAAGGTCTAGCCCCTTCACTCCCAAAGGGAGGCAGGGCCGCACGGCGTGACAAAGACAGCTGGCTGTGTTTCCTCAGACCTGACAGCTCAAGTCCCATGACCCATGCCCACTGACACACTCCCTCACAGGGACTGGCCTCCTCAAACCCACATCCGGGTTCCTACTGCCACTCACAAGGCAACCACAACCCTGAGCTACATTGTTTCAAGTCCCTGGAAGTTGCCCAGGAGGAGCTCCTTCCAGTGTGGAGACAAGGGACCTTTTGCCTGAATTTGCAAGGCCCACATACATCTCAGGCACAACCCGCTCCAGACCGTGCACTCTGTCCTCTCCTTTGGTACTGGGACCAAAACCCACCCTTCATTTCTCTAAATCGGCATGTATTTACTTGGTTTCCTCTCATCACTATGCATTACTGTGCAACTTTTCTATTTCCACATCTCCCCGGATGCAAGCAGACCCTTTGGGAGTCAGGGAGAGTGCACTGGCCACTCTCTTTTCACCATAACCCTCCAGAAACCCCTTACCTGAGAACAGCACAACTCAGTGTGGCCCTATGCTCCTGAGCACCTGCTGGAGAAGCTCTGCAGGCTAAGCTTAAATTTAAATTCTCCTCTACCCACTAGTGCCTTGTTGTACTGAGGTGTATCCATTTTCCCTCACTTTTTTTATTTTCAAGTATCCTGACTCAGAAGTTAGAAATGAAAAGACTCCAAGGCCTAGAAGCAGAAAAGTGCCTGAGCCCTGGAACAGGGTTTGGTCTCCTCATCTCTGCTTCTACCCCAAGAGAGTCTGTCCCACTCAGAGGACAGCACAGCTCTCAAGAGGGCACTCAGTGAAAAAGCCCTGAGTGGAACCAGCTTGTTAGGAGGAAAAGCCACACCCTGACCCCTGCTCATTTATCCCACAGATACCTGTTCTCCAGGTATCTCCTACTTCTCTCCTTCAAGCCCGTAAACCAGCCGCGATTCATAATGTTTTAGAAAGAAATGAAACAACTGCCTGTATTCTCCACTGGAATAATATACAAGATCACACTTACCTTCTGCCAAGACTGGAAGAGTTGTCAGAGAATTTCCCTCCCACCCACCCCACACCAGCAGTGTTTGAATTCCTTTGAAACACCATCTGGGAGAAATCATCATCACAAATATTTAAAGCTTCAATACATAAAAAGGCAAAAGAAAGAAAACATACACACATACACACACACCCTACCTGTGACTGCAAATGCTTTGAGAGATGAGATTATCCAAAAAAAGCACATTTAAACACCCCCAAAACACTATTGCAGGCTCCATCTCCTTCCTTTCCCCAAGAGTATTCTGCCTTATCTGCAGAAGTATCAGTAAGAAAGGAACAGAACAAAGTGAAAATATTATAGCCCTCTCGTAGGAACTCATGGGAGATGGATGATACTCAAATGCTCACTGCCTCTTCAGTGGCAGGAAAAAAGCTAGCCAAGGAATCATCAGAAGCAGAATCAAACCTTTGGGGTGTGATTCCACATGTCTCAGAGCCTTGTGCTGAATAAAAAGACACCCTACACCGAGTTGGAACGTTTGACTTTTATCTGCCAGCCCTTAAGTACCCAGGGGGATTAGGCCTCCCAGGTCTGGCCTGCATCTTGTGAAGGTTACATACCTCAGAAGGTTAAAGCTCAGATCAAGTCTCCTTGCAAAATGTCCACAGTCCCTGCCAAGGTGCTCTGGAATTTCTCTGCAGTCCTGGCCTATGTAGGACACCTGGAAATTAAATGGAACAGAAACAATGTGGCAAACGGAAATCACCCAGCTGCTCCCAACCCTGAGTCACTGATCCAATGATTGCTTCCGCAACTTTAAACACACGATCCTCACACACAAAAAGGCCACATTTGTGACTGTTTTCCTGATCAAATCAGTGTTGGGGGCTTCAGGGACTCCGCCAACAGCTCCCCTTTCCTGGTACTGTTAGCATGATGGAGACTAATTCCAGCACAATGGAAATTGGACTAAAATTGGCCAGATTCAGGTGTCCAAAAGAAACCTGAATGTCAGGGCATGTTGATGTAATCACAACAATCAGCCTTTCGCTCTGGGACCTTTGCAACAGCTGCCCTCTCCTTGTGCTTCTCCCCACAGTCCCCCAACACCCTGGGATGCACATTAACTCGTAAAAGACACAGCAGATGCACTTATCAGCACTCAGTCTCCAGGTGCTGGGACAAACAGGGTTAGAAAAGAAAACCTCCCCCAGACTACCAATCCCATCCTACTACCACCACGTATGAAATGCCCTCCACACCTAAATAAAACTGATTCAAAGGCAACAGGCATCAACATGTGGCCAGAGCCTCCAAGTCTCCATCCTCCAGGAAGCCTTTGGTAATCAGCCCCACAACTGCACACAAGACTGTTTCCATGTGAATTCTTCTACTTATTTTAGATTATTTATTGATTATTATTACTAATGATTATATACTGTTTATTATTAAGTACCTAGTGTATACCCAAATATTAAAAGACTGAACTGACGTTTGATCCCAAAACTTCTGACTATAAGCAGGTCAGTGGGTTTCTGGTTTTTGGAACTCATTTTTACAGAAAAGCATCCTGTGGGCAGATTGACAACTAATTCCAAAACCTGTAAAACAAACCCATGGGTCTGAGTTGGACAAGATACATGATACTTCCCTAAAGTACACGATGCTCAATACCCAAGTAGAAATTCAGGTCCATCACATGGCTACAACCTTAATCCAGCCTCCCTACAAATCCACATTCTTCCACACATAAAGATAAAAATGTCTTAGAATGAGGGAGAGATTCCCAGTGGGGTAACAAGACTACGGTAACCATCCCATATCATCAGATATTAGGTTGGGCCATATGAGTTACCATCATTCAACCATTTTAGAACTGTAAAAATAGCACTTTCATATGGCTCAACTTAAAACAAGTCACACTGAACCCCACCACACTCAATTTCTCAAGTCATCTCTCAACCTTTACCTATCTGATGGGGGCTAACTGCTGACAACGCAATATCCTATATTCACTCTCCTTCCATTCACTCTCTTTCAGTAACTTCATTCCAGGAGGAGAAAAAGTGGGGAGAAGGGAGAGAAAAATAGCTGACTCCAGTAAAATAATTTTGACTCAGGAAGATAGAGGCTAAAAAATAAAGGACTCTAAGTTCAATCTAGCAATCTCTCCCCTTTCTACCTGGGACCCATCTTTCTTCACAGCTTCTTGTGTAATAAATTAAGTTCTGCCTCCAAGCTGAGTTGGAAATCATATACCAAGGAGAGATTAGGGCTACAAGGCCCCAATCAATCTGGGATATCCAAGCTATCCAGTCAATCAGCAGTTTCTTCTGCATTATAGGCTCACATTGACCCCCTAGGTCCATGGTGCTCACCAGAAAATCCATCCCATTCACTCCAACCTGCATCACCATCATGTATGTATCACTATCTACAAGACCTCTTGATATATATAGCAGAGAAGCTGAGTTTCAGACATAGAAGCTGAGCCCTTTTCTCAAAGACTGGCCAAGGAATAAATCCAGTAGGGACCCAGTTTGTCAAAACCCCTCATGTTTTATACAAGGAAACGAAGATTCCAGAGGCCTGCCTAGAATATTACAGCTTCTCAGTGATAGGCCTTAGACCAAGTCCTGCACCATGAATAATGACTTCCAACTTGCTTGGAAGTCATTATGGAGTGCTTACCAATCCACAAGTGGATGTGTTTTTTCTTGACCAACAAATGCCAAGGATGCATCCATTATGATGTTTTGAATTCCAAATGAGTCTGCCTAGCTGAAAGGGCAAGACCTACCCCCATGATACTATGTTGAAGGTTCAGAAAGAATATTAGAGCCTGGGGAAAGAGAGGAATATTTGCTCCCCTTTTTCTTTTGTAGAATTCCCTTTCAGAGGAAACAGTAGCACCAAGGAGATCCACAAAGCACTCAGATCACTCACAACATGTCTGAGACTTTCATCAGCCTGTTTTATTTCATGGTCATAACCTCACAACATCCCAAGAAAACTAAACAAAACACAACTTGTTCTCATGCCACAGAAATGAAGACCAAGTCTCCAAAATTTAGCATGGGAACCAACCTGGTAAGCAATCTGCATGCTTAGACCACCCCTGTGGCAAAGTGGAAGCTTTTAGACATGTGAGTTAAGCCGGCCAGGCTGAAGAGCTCAAATCGTCTGGAAAAGGCTTAAAAGCAGCAAGCAGTCACTGCCAGGCATTGCAACCAACACTCATAACTAGAGGAGAGACTTAAGAAGTGCTTCTAAGGGAAGATATTACCTCTCAGGATGTCAGGAAGCGTATTAGAGCACAGGACCCCATAAAGTAAGCTACAAAGCCAGAAGAGCCAGACCAAAAATAGTTTGCTTCTTCAGCAAATGGGAGAAGGGATGTAGAGATTAATAGATCTTAAATGGCACAGAAGCAAGAGCATATCCAGAACTAGATGTCATTGCATTTAGACAATTACCTTAATTTAGACTGAAGTGAAGAACAAAGATTTGAACTTTCAATTTTCCTACCTTATATAACTTGTACCCTAAGACATCCATCCTGTGTGGAATGATAACAGGAAGGGACACCATTACCAGGCAAATGAAAATATATCAAGTTAAAGATCCCTACGGAGAGGAAACCAGACAGGTGAAGGAGAATGTCTGGGAGGGATCCCCACCCATGTACACACCCAATGCCTCCAAGTAGAGGCTTTGGAAAAGGAACAAACTACAGAAGATTGCAGCTTTCTCTTTGCATTGGGACTGTCTGGCTCCCAGGGCATTTCTGGGGCTGGTGGGTTTGCCATTATTCAGACTGAAAGGAGGTTGTTTCATGATGTCTGCCCCTAACCAGGAGCATGGGATCCTTGATTTTAAGTTTGTAATTCCGAGCTGGGCTTGGTGGCACACACCTGTATTCCCGGCTACTCAGGAAGCTGAGCCCATGAGCTTGAGGTTGAAGTGAGCTACAATCGTGCCACTGTACTCCAACCTGGGTACAGAGCAAGACCCTGTCCTTCACTCATTCATTCTTTCATTAATAAATGTATGTGTATGGAGCACTGGAAGCTCCATCAGAGTAGAAACAGACCTTGTGCCAGTCTGAGTCCCTGTGCTGCTATTTGCTATCTTGGATGAGTCACCATCTCTCAGAGTCTCTGTTTCCTCTGCTGCAACTAGTCTAACACTAACTGCCTCCAAAGCTGCTAAGAATGCAACAACTAACATTTATCAAATGCCTACCATGTGCTTGTTATCTATTTATGAAACATCCCCATAAGTCACACATTATTATCCCTATTGTACTTATAGAAATGAGATAACATATAAAAGCACCCAGCACTCTCCCTGGCACCTAGTGGCTACTCGGTTAAATAGCTGTTGAATCGGACCATTATCCTTATGGAAGGGATTTGTTATTCCAATGTCTCTTGGACACAAGGTTTCAGTGCCCAAATTCCAAGTTTATATCTGTGTCGACAATCATATTGAATAAGCTAGTGGAAAAAGAAGAGAGAGAACTTAATGTTGAACATAAATGATGCATCCAAGCCAAGAGAAGCCAAATGAAGTCAGGCTCCTGTCAAATGAAAAGATTTAACAGGGAAAAGCTATGGGAAAACTACAACATCTCCAAGCATGTGCTATCATAAGTCGGTGACGCTCCTAAACACCAGCTCAACAGCAATCAGTCTACAGTGAGGGGCGGTGAAAGCAGCAACCTAGCTTCAAGCCAAACATCATTCATCTCATTAAATGGTTTAATTGAACTTTTTTTCTTTGCACTTAAGTCATTCCTTTATTTGGGATTTATAGGTCTCGAAATATGAGAAAGTTGTATCTGGTTTTATGTTTGTATATTTGAGTAACATCATAGTAAAACTCTATTACACCACAGGCTCATGGGAAGATTTTTTTTCTCCCCACTTTAAGAAAGATCTACCAAAGTTTGAAAAGTACTGCACCATGCTACCCACATTCAAGTTGCTACCTCCTATAATGGCTGTCATTAGAAACTGGAACAGAATTTAACAAATACCCTACCCACCTGGGGTCAGGCACTTAAATCCTCTGGCCTGAGTGGTTTAGGAAACGGGCACTAACATCCCACGGGCATTTTCCCAACCTGCCTTCATAGCTTCTCCCAGACAGCTCCACCTTTGTAAAGCAGTCCCTAAGAGCCCAAAATGTCTCACCCACATGTCAGTGAATGCCCTTGGGCTATTTAGAGCAGGCTAAGAACAGGGGGTGCAGGAAAAATAAAGTTTGGGATATGGAGGAAGAGAAAAGGAAAAAGGGGCACAGGAAAGTTCTCAGCCCACCATCCAAGTCCTCCATAAGCTTGTAGTAAGCTACACTCAGAGAATGCTAGATCTGAAAATGCAGAGACCTAGGGAATGGGGTCAGGAGACCCCCCTTCTTAGGCAGATATTCCAGAAGAGGGCAGAGGTCCCTTCGTCCAGCCCCTCCCTCTAGGTAGACATGTTAACTCCCAGAAAAGAAGCCCCCTTTTCCCTGATGGCTGAATAAGATTGGCCATTTTTAACCTCTCTGCAGGCTGGTACCTCCCTGACCTGCTCACTCGTAAACTCTGATCCTTCTCCAGCTGTCTTCTCACAGGCTGTGAGTACAGGGACAGAGCCTGCATGCCTAGGCAACAAAACTCTATTAAACTGGGGAGGAGGGACAAAGGGATGGGGGAGAATTGCAGAGAAACAATGCAAGGACTAATTTCCAACACCTGGCACAGTGTCTGGTACATAGGAGGTACTCAATAAATATGTGTAATTGATGAAATGACAGGACTCTGGAAAAAATAAACAGGCAGCAGCCAGTTCGATGGGATGCACAGTTGGTCCTCATTGCATCTGTAGGAGTTGTCAAAGCCTGTAGAACCTACTCTGAGAGGGAATCCTTCCTTTTGGCCCAAAGTAATCTGAAAATCCAACTGCGCCTGATACTAGCTGCCTTAGGCAATGCAAGGGGAGAGCTTCAAAAACTCATAACTCTTTCTCCAGGCTGTGCAGGGAAAGGTGGGAAGCAAGAAGACTGGCTTAATCAAAGAGCAGAGAAGAGGTTAAAGATGGAGACCTATCTTTTCCAACAGGTAAGACACCAGGTTCCAGTGTAGCCAAGTTCATCCCTCCAGCAATGACTAGAAATACCTGAGGCCTCACTACAGGGCTGAAAGTATGTGAGGCTGGGTGTCTTATCACTCTGGGTTGAAACTGGAGAGTTGCCATTCCCCACAGACACCCGTTCAAGAAATCAGATGTGGAAATAAAACTGTGGGAGACAGTGGCCTTCCACCAGGCTTGGGTAAGGAATCTCCCCTCCCAGCCCCACTTCCACCCCTACACCCCCTCCAATATTGCAGAACCCACCAACACCCTTCCCCCTAAGGATGCCTTGGGACTTTGGTGGCCCTAGGCAATTTTGCCTTCATGAACCCCTTCCTGCATTTATATTTCATAACTGTATTAGTATAGAGACAACGTTTGCTTTGACCAAAAGTTATTTTAAAATTCGGATTATGAAAGAAATTAAAGCACTTCCTGTGGGACCCTAAAAGTCCCTTGGGCCGTGGGCACTGTGCTCCATGGAGAAGTTGCCTCACTGGACCTCCTCAGTGGTGACATGGACTGAGGGCGGTGGAGAGGACCGGGGGGGGGGTCTTCTTCCCTCACGCCCGAAACGGAGTCTGTCCTCACCAAACTAGGGCTAGCCTGGGCACCTGACACTCTCCACCTGCAGATGCAGCCTCCTGACGCGGGATCGGGGGCGCTGTTTGAGCCTTGAGTGGGGGGGAGGCCTCGCCCCCGCCGTCCCTCCCCACGCAGACTGCGTCCTAGCGGGGGCGGGGCTCGCTCGAGCGGACTTACTTGGGTTCCACTGACCACGAGCCCGGCCATGGCGGGCTGGACGCGGCACGGAGCGCGGAGCGCACGGCGGCGGCGGCGGCAGAGAGCGCAGGCGAGGAGCGCGGGCGGCGCGCAGTTCCGCACTGGGCGGTCAGCTGACCCGGCGGAAGCCGGAGGCGCGGGCCGGGCCTCGGACCTCGGCTCAGCGGAGCGGCGCCCGGGCGGACGCCGCCGCCGCCGCCGCCGCCGCCCCTCGGCCGGCTCCTGGCGCAAGTGAGCCTGGGCCACCCGCGCCGCCAGTTGCAACAGGTGGCCCGCGGCGCCCCGCGCCCCGACGGCGTGGCTTGACTCCTGGACTTCCCTGTGTCACCCCTCTCCCGGTGTCTCAGGGCTGCTTCGTCCCCAGAGGAGTTCTCCAAAACTTCATACCCACAACTTTATTGTGTTATTCGGGACCAGGCTTAGAGCAGGGGGTTTCCTGTCAGGGGTGCCCCATCTGAGCCGTTCGTGGGGTGCAGAGAGCCAGGCCTTTCCTAAATGTCGCAACCTAGGTTGCATAACGGCCCTCAACTGCAGGGAGGAGGGGCCTCTTGGCTGGAACTCCCCTCCCCAGCTTTGGTTGGGAGGAGTGGGATTTCCATTTGTAGGAGAGGGTGGCAGAAGTTTAATTTCCCTCTAAATAAAGTGTTACCTTGGCTAAGCCACCCCACCCTTCCCATATATCTTTCAGGAGTTGACAGTAATAAACCCTAGGAAGGAGACTTGGATGGTGTCCCCAGATTTCAGGCTTCTCTTATTCTCCCCTTCCTCAAAGAGAAATGTGTGTGTGTGTCTCAAAGTCATCAATGGGGTCAGTCGCTGCTCCCTCCCCCACAGCACACAGCCCCCACCCCACTCCCATCTGGAAGTAAGAGGTGGTCATTGCTGCCTCCTGTCTGAATAGAATCACGCCAAGTGGACAGGTAAGGAATGCCATTAAGCTCTTGCCTGTTCTCTGAAATGCCATTAAGCTCTTACCTGTTCCTGGCTCCCCACCTCGATCCCCAGGATGCACAAAGCTACTACCAGATACCTACTGATTGTCATTACCTACTCCCAATTGTACCTAAGAACCAGCCCAGCCTTAACTGGCCTCTTCACCCTGCTCCCTTGTTACCAATGGGTATAGGCATCATTCAGATAGAGAAAGGAAAATTGGGTCCTGACGTGCCAGATCCTGGTCTCCACATTGCAGGTACCTCAACTCACATGTATTGTAGTTTCCCACTTCCATGGAGGGAGATGTTTACAGGGCTTTTGCTTTCGCTGTCCCCTGTGTCTACACAGCACTTTTAAGCCCCTGATTGTGTAGCCAATGATGGCAGTCATGATATGGTTAAGCATCTTGTGGTTATCATCATCTTTCAGACATCCCTGGTCCTAACACATTGTTAGGTGGGCCCTTTGTTGGCAGCATTCTAATGAGCAGTGTTGATCCCCAGGGGTTGACCTGCCTGCCCCTCTCTGCACTGGGAGGAGTGGACTCAGCAGAGTGGAGCTGTAAGAATGCAGACGTGACTGTGTTTACTTTGGGGGGTTCCAGGAAATGCTGTAACAAAAGGTCCTGCAGGCCAAAAAAGAAAGCTTACCCTCCAGAGATAAGGGGATCAAAGGGACTCTTCCAAGGCCTGCTGCCCCAAGGACCAGCTCCCTCCCCACCCGCCCCCCTACCCCCGCCCCCCCACCCCGCCTCCTCCCTCCTTCTCTGCTGGACGCACCCTCTCTGGTCCATTGTCCACTTTTGTCTGCCTTTCCTGCCTGAAAAGGAGGAAGTGGGCCCCAGGCCCAGACAGTCATGATACTCTTGCCCTCCCCAGCCGCCTTTCACCTCGACCTTCTTAGGGCTTTGACTGATAGAAGAGGACTCGTGGAAGCAGGCCCAAACCTATTCAAAGGTGAAATTGGAGAATTTCCTTCCCTTTCCCCACCAGCAGGAGGTTGCTGGAGGTCATCTAATCCATCCCCCAGCCTCCTGACACAGCCGTTTCTACTGAGCATAGACTGTTCTGCAGATGCTATCTACCAAAGACACCAAAGCAGGCAGGGATCTTTTTCCCACCTCTACACCCTCTCACTACTATTCCCTCCTCCACAGAGCCCCAAGGTGACCGTTCTAAAAGCCCGATTTGACCCTCCCTAAAATCTTTCAGTGGCTCCCAATCAACTAATAATGCAGTTCAAAATCTCTAGTATGTCCCACAAGATCCCTTATAATCCCATCAGTCCTTACCTCTCCAGCCTCCTCTCCCACTTTTCCCACCTTCTGTTTGACTTTACAGTAGCTGTTAGTTTTGCCTAGAAATGCTTCCCCATCTACTCCTGTCTATTCAGTGAACAAATCAAAAAGGCCAGTTCACTGTATGGAGATGGAGCAAGTGGAGAAAGAGACCACAAAAAATAAAGTTCAGGATAGCTCAGACTGAGGTGAGATTTAGTGTTTGAAATGTTAACTGATAACAATAGGGATCTATTGAAAGTTTTTTAGCAGAGTAGTTATCGTGGTTTCTTCAGGCTGCTATAACAAGATACCATAAACTAATTGGCTTATAAAAAACAGAAATTTATTTTTCACAGTTCTAGAGGTTGGGAAGTCCAAGCTGAAGGCACCAGTGACTTGGTGTATAACAAGGGCCCACTTTCTGGGTCATAGACTCTTTCTTTCTTTTCACTGTGTTTTCACATAGTCGAAGGGGTAAGCTAGCTCGCTTGGGTCTCTTTTACAAAAGTGCTAGTCCCTTGCCAGGCATGGTGGCTCATGCCTGCAATCCCTGCACTTTGGGAGACGGAGGCAAGAGAATTGCCTGAGCCCAGGGGTTCAAGACCAGCCTGGACAACATGGTGAGACCTCGTCTCTACAATAAATCAAATAATTAGCTGGACATCGTAGGGCACACCTGTGGTTCCAGCTACTTGGAAGGCTGAGGCAGAAGGATCACCTGAGCCCAGCGGGTCAAGGCTGCAGTTGCTGTGAGCATGCCACTGCACTCCAGCCGGGGTGACAGTGAGACTCCGACTCAAAAAAAAAAAAGAGTGCTACTCCTGTGAGGGCTTCATTCTCATGACCCAGTCACCTTCCAAAGCTCCTGCCTCCTAATATCAACACCTCAGGGGTTAGGATTTCAACATATGAATTTAGGGGGGACACACACATTCGGACTACAGCAGGAATAATTTTCTGAATGTAGTTAAGGGAGGACTCCAGCAGACACAAACTGGGTTTACCTCTCTTTACTCCCCTCAGCTTGTGGAAATTAGTCTTCAGAACAGAAGAAAAGGAATCGGAAGGGGAAAGAGAATAGAAGGAGAAAGAGGGAGGAAAGGAAGATAGAAAAAGAATCTGTGCCCTGGCCAAGGAAGATTGGAAGGGGGGCATCCTTCTACCTCCTCATTACCTTCTTGAACAAAAAAGAAAATTAAAAAGAAATAGTAAACGTAAAGATCTTTGAGTAACATGGCCCTCCTTGTTACTCAAGGGAGGGAGCAAAGAAACACTGAGATGAGTCTGACCCAGGAAGTAGACCCATGATTCCTTTGGAATACAGTACAAGGAGTATACATGAGTGAACATAGGAGACAAGCCCTGTGGGGGCTTCACCTGAAACATAGCTCTTTCTGCCCCTGCCCCAGAAGCACTGAGGGACAAGGAGGGCTCAAGTAGTCCCCTCACCCCGTCCCATGACCAATTGTAAGTGAGCTGCAAGCTTCCCCTCTCCTGCCCCATTTTACCCTACGGCCCCTCTGCTTCAGCTTCTGAGGACCAGGTACTGTGTTAGGCACTAAGGACACACCTGACTAATACATACTTTTCAGAAGAGACCGTCAGACTTGCACTCAGACATTTGTAGTACTATGTCGACAAGAAGTGCTGTCATCGTGATCCTATTTTTTCTGAACCCCAAATGGAAGCATGTAGCCCAATCTGTTACAAGTACACTCAGGAGGACCACAAAACAGAAAGTTCACATCTGACCTAGGCTGAACATCCTGGGCCTGTGAATTCTGGAGCCTTCACAGGGGCACAGAGAGAGCACGAAGGTTGAACACATACAACTGGGCATTTCCTGATCGCCCTTGATGAAGAGGGCAATATTTTATTCCTACTGTCATCATTGTTGTTATTATTCTTTGGCAGAAGAGGCCTTTTGCCTTAGAGTCCTTCCTCTGTCACATTCCTGGGGACAAAAAGGAAGATCCTGTTTATTTCCAATCAAGGGAGTTGATTCTGGGGTCGGCCAGAACCAAAGAAACAGGAACTGATGCCTTAAATCTTCCAGCTCTGTGCATTAGCAGCTGAGAGAACAGGGCCCTCAAAGTTTCGTTAGCATTCCTACCTGTCCTTAGCTGCATTTCTCTTCAGCCTGGCCTCATTTATTTGAGGCCCAGCCTCTGGGCAGGTTAAGATGGTTGCTGTAATTAATCATGCCCTAGGCCCTAGTTCAGACTCACCACATTCAGATTTCAATTAAAAAAAAAAAGCTGGATGTCTGCATATAAAATGTTCTTTGTTGCTGAAGCAGCCTCCTTTCAGCCTAAAAGAGAGAGTTTAGGAAGTACAAGAAAGAGAAGTTTCCAGGGTCCTCTACAAAGTATTTGCATATCTGTGAGAGGACAGAGGTTGATCTATGCTCCAAAACCTCTCCAATATCTCCCAATCAGAGCAAATTGAATTTTTAAAAATGTATATGAAATACCGTCATAATATCTAGCATGAGTATTTATTCCACAAATGTTAATTTTTAATTCTTTACCATTATAATAATTGCTTTTACCATTATGATTCTCAGTGTTTCTACTTTTCCTTCTCTTTAGAACTTAAAAGGTTTTGTTGTTGTTTATTAAAATGCAAACATAGGCCAGGCATGGTGGCTCAAGCCTGTAATCCCAGCACTTTGGGAGACCAAGGTGACAGGATTGCCTGAGCCCACAGGTTCAAGACCAGCCTGGGCAACTTTGCAAAACATCTCTACAATAAATCAAAAAATTAGCTGGGCTTGGTGGCGCGTGCCTGTAGTTCCAGCTACTTGGAAGACTGAGGCAGAAGGATCATCTGAGCCCATCTGGTCAAGGCTGCGGTGGTCATGAGCATGTCACTGCACTCCAGCCTGGGTGACAGAGTGAGACTCCAACATACATACATACATACATACATATACAAAATGCAAACCTTAGCTGGGAGTGAAGAAGGAAGTAGGTTTGTGAAGACAGGATGGAAAAGGGACTCTGTTTTTCACTCCATTTCTTCTGTGATTTTTGCAACATGCATATACTACTTTTGTAATTAAACATAAGAAAGGAGGAGATTGGTATGGTATGGGGCAGGAAAAGGAGAATTTACCACTAAAACGACTATTTACTAATCTCTTAGCATTATTTTTGAGAATCCTGAAAACAGCAATGAGAAATAAATCTTATTTCCCAATTTGCCTAGAACTTGCCAAAACTCCAAGTCCTCAAGCTATTCTCAAGAGGCAGGTCATCTGTGACTTGAGGAGAGGGGCTTGTATTGGACTTTCAAGAGGAAAAGAGAACCCGTCCAAGTGTCTTTTTCCAGTGGGGGCACCTTTCCAGAATGGCAACGTGACTTGAAAAGATTCTGCCACGAGGAAGTTGGGGAAGGGCTCCCTCAACTCTCAATTAAAATATACGGAGCTGAGCAGTAAGTTCAGTAAGAGGGTGTCCTAGCAGCTATAGTTTTCTCAAGAACTCCCAAAGTAATCTGGATTTATGATCATCCAAAACTCACTGTTTTAGCAATTATCTTCTCCAACTACTGACTGAGAAAACTGAGGCCTAAACTGTGGAAGGGACTTGCCCAAGGTCACCCAGCAAAAAAAGCAGGTGACCCCAGGCCAGAAAATAAAACAGGACTCCTCCCATGTTCCACTAAAAATCAGGATGAAGAGGCTGGGAAGAGCACCTGAAAGATGCCGTTGCACAGCTAATGGCTTCTTGTCACGTTGTAACCATTTTCCTCATATGGAGCGCCACGCTGATGGATCAGAAATAACATTTTCAAAGTTATATCTGCAAGGAAATGGCTATTAATGTTCTTCCTCTCCTTTTAGAGCACTGAGGAATACATATTAATTTTCTCTCTACTTATATTGCCTATTTGCAAATTGTATTCACTACCCAGCGCTCCAATTTGTCCTACCCCTGAAGAGATTATGATGAATAAATGTGTTCCTGGAAATAAAATAAAATAAAAAATTTGTCACTGAGATTTATTTTTATAATTATTTACAGGGATTATTTTAGAATATATAGGGGGCAATAATAATAATGCACACACAAGGGTTCTGTTGTGATTTACCAATATTAATTCCAAGTCTTCCCACTTCTCCGAAAGGAGCCAGGGCTCTCTCCACAGCAAGAGAGCCAGGGGCAAAGCCGTGAGCCAGAGGCAAAGCAAGTGTCAATTGCACCTGGCACTTCCGGTGCCAGAGACTGAGGGTCAGATGAAGGTTGGCCTGGGTCAAGCTTCGTGGTGGCAGATGCTCTGACCTAGGAGTTCTGAGCTCAAGACATGCCCTTGTTGCTAAATGGTTGCGTGCCCATGGATGAATCCAGTTACTCCTAAGGTCCTCAGATGCAAACTAGCTGATCTGAGATTTTTTACTAACAAAATAAAAATGCAAGTAAATATGCATATATCTCCAAATCTATTATATATTTCAAAATGCTAGAAGAGAGTAATTTGAATGTTTCTAGCATAAAGAAAAGACAAATATGTAAGGTGATGGCTATCCAATTATACTGATTTGATCTTTACAAATTATTTGAATGTATTAAATTATCACATGTACTCTTGAAATATATACATCTACTATGTATCAATAAAAGTAAAATAATTTTTAAAATTAATTTTATATTTTTTAAGATACAAGATCTTGCCCAGGCTGGAGTGCAGTGGTGCAATCTTAGTTTACTGTAACCTCGATCTCCCAGCCTCAGGTGATCTTCCGGCCTCAGCCTCCCCAATAGCTGGGAATACAGGTATGAGCCACTATACCTGACCTAATAAAAATAAAAAGAAAGAGAATACAATCACTAGTAGATATTTATTGAGCTGCTACTATGTGTCAGGGCACTGGGGAACAAGCAAGAAGAAGACAGATACCGTCCTTATTCCTACGAAGCTTAGGTTATCGTGGGAGGAGATAGGCAATAAGAAGATAAATAATATAATTTCAAGTATGTGAAATATACAATTTCAGACCGCACTGATACATGCTATGAAGATAAAAGTGGACAATGAAAAAGAGATTATAGGAGGTGAGGGGTGCTAATTTAGATACAGTGTCTAAGATCCCTGCTCACCCTTCAGAACCTTTCTCTTATGAAATCCTTGAGGAGCAGAGTATGGGCTGGACTTTGGGCCCACTCATCTCCTCTGCAAAATGCTTTTGTGATGCACCAGCTGCATGGCCTCAGACAGCTGTGGAATGTCCTGGGAAGGCCTCTCTCAGGGGAGCAACATTTGAGCTGAAATCTGAATCATGAAATGGAACCAGCCATGGGAAGACCTGGGATAAGGGTTTTCCAGTCAGAGGGAACAGCAAACACATTCTCTTAGTCTCATGTTGTCACTTTGTTTATGCTTGAGTGGTGAACTTGAACTTTAGTGTTACTCCAGCCAGAAAGAAGAGTCTAGTCTCTCAGTATAGCTGTACCTGATTTGATGTGCTCCTCAAATCCAAATCACGGGTGGGTTAAGACCTCAAGATGCAACAGCTGAAAGCAGAGTCATCATGGACACACAGAACTTCTCCAGTCCTATAAAGCATCTGTGGTTTTCCTGGAGAGGAAAGCACAGAAGGACTGCTAGCCCTTATATATGACTACGCTCACAGAGACACAAAAGCACACAAACATACCTGTAAATAGATAGCCACACCAGACACATGCCAACCTTGGATCTAAGTGTTCCATCTTATAGCTATGGTCTGAACCCTGAACCCCAATCCTAAGCATACCCCGGACTCCCACCTCACTGAAAAAGCTGCTAGCGGCTGGTAGAGAATGCAGATATTATGGACCGTTACTACTTCCTGAGACCCAATAGTGTTTATAGCTTATGTTATGCTGAGCTGCTAGAAGCCATTCATTCAAAAAATATTTGTTGGGGGCCTACTATCTGCCTGACATGAATCTAAACTCTGGGGACAGAGCAGTAAAAAAAAAACCAGTTTCTACCCTTATGAAGCTTACTTTCAGTGGAAAGATAGAAAATAAGTACAGAGTGCATCAGTGGTGATGAGAGAAGCTGTGGTGAACAACATAGCAGGAAGAGGGACAGAAGTGCCAGGTGGGTAGGGGGATCAGGGAAGGCCCCACTGAGAAAGAGATACTGAAGCTGAGACTTCAGGAAGTGAGGGAGAGTCAAGTGACATCTAAGGGGAAAATGTTCCCAGAAGTGGGAATAGCAAGGGAAAAGGCATGAGGGCATCTGGCAAAGTTAGGACATGTTAAAGTAGCTGGAGAGTGAGTGAAGGCAAGAGTGATGGCAAATGAAGTTACAGGGTGGAGAATAGGGGGACAGATCATGTACGGCCGGAGAAGCTGAAGTTAGGACTTGAGTTTGTACCTCCAAGTGAGGCGAGGCATCTCGAGTAAAGAATGGGGCATGGGACCCCTACCTATCACCATACACAAAAATAAACTCTAAATGAAGAAGAAGAAGAGGAGGAGGAGGAGGAGGAGGCATGATCTGACTCACATTTTGTAAAGACTGCTCTGGCTGCTGTGCTGAGAATGGACTATGGAGAAGGAAGAACAAAAGCAGGGAGACCAGGAATCCTATCACAGGAATCCTGCAGACAGTGAACAGTGCCTAGATATATTTTGAAGATGGCATCAACAGAATTTTCTGATGGATTGACTATGGAAAGTGTGAGAAACACAGGAGTCAAGGGTAACTCCAAGGTTTTGGTCTAAGCGACTGGAAGGATGGAGTTGTCAAACTGAGATGGATGAGAAAATTAGGGGGTGGAAAATGATAAGGGGTCATTTTTGGACCTGATAAGTTCAAGATGACAAGTAGAGACATGGAGGAGGAAGTTGGATACATGAATGTGAAGTTCAGGAGACAGGTTTTGACTAGAGTTAGATGTTTGGGAGTCCTCAGCTGTTAGATGGCATATAAAGCCTCAAGACAGGATGGAAAAGATCTGAAGATTGGGACTTAGAGCAGTCCAACAATTAGAGGTCAAGGAAAATGAAGGAACAAAAAGACTGACAAGAAGCAACAGAGAGGTAAGGAAGAATGAAAGGCAAGTTAGAGCCTGGAAGTAAAGAAAAGATAGTGATCAGAAAAGATGGGACTCCCAGTGTGATGACCAATTCAGCGAGGATCATCAGGGATGTTGAAAGCATTGAGTTAATAGGACATTCACATGGTCTCCAGGCGTCACTCACAAACAACGTATAAATAACAAAGGGGGAAATGAACCTTTATGGTGGTGAGATCTAGGGGTCACAACCCTAACCAGAGCTCAGACTTAGCATCTCTAAGGGTGTTACAACCAGACATTATGGGCCTGTGATGTGATGTGATGGGAAGTACACACCACCTGCATGCTACTCTTGCCAAAATGTTTAACCAAGATCCACTCATAAGGAAATAGACAAATTTAGAAAGTGCAACATTTTATAAGATAACTGGACTAGATTGTCCAAAATGTCAATATCATGGGGAAAAAAGGCTGGGAGGACTGTTCTAGATAAAAATGGACTAAGGAGACATGACAACCAAGTACAATGCATGCTGCTATATTAAATGTTGGAATGGGGTAAGGGAGGGAGTGGACAGGTAAAAAGACATGGTAGGGACAATTGGGAACATTTAAATGTGAACTATTTGTATTTGACAATATTACTGATGACATTGAATTTACATTACTTTTCTTAGTTGTGCTAATTGTATTTTGGTTTTGTAAGAGAATGTCCTTTTCCTTAGGAGATGCAAACTGAAGAAATTAGGAGTAGCCATCAAGATGCCCACAGATTTCAAAAATTGTGTTTGTGTGTGTGTGTGTGTGTGTGTGTGTGTGTGTGTGTGTAAGAGAGACAGAGACAGAGACAGAAAGGCAGAGAGATTCAGAGAAAACCTATGTGGCAAAATGTTAACCGCTGGTGAATCTAGGTGAAGAGTATTGGGCATTCATTGTCCTTGTAAAATTTCTTCATAAG